>CAUYQV010137626.1:0-19964 GCA_963574575.1 Galagoides demidoff
CTGTGGTCCCAGCTACTTGGGAGGCTGAGGCAGGAGACTTGCTTGAGCCCAGGAGTTGGAGGTTGCTGTGAGCTGTGATGCCATGGCACTCTACCCAGGGGGACAGCTTGAGGCTCTGTCTCAAAAAAAAAAAAAAAAAAAAGGAGACTAAGAAGCAACTAATTATGTGTAGGATTCATTCACTAAGTGGGTGGACCTGAAGTCTGTGCTGTTTCCATTCCATCCCCTTGGCTCTGCTGAGGAGAAAAGCCATTTCCCATGGGGTGTGTTAGGTTTGGCCCACTGGAGGGACTAACGGTTACCCCTGGGTTTGCCCAGGTTTCACTCTGGGTATGTGCAGAGTAGACAGAACCTACATTTTCATTCTCACAGCTGAGTCATTGATCTACTTGTTGATAATCCTAGAATAGTCAGCTTTCTCTTCGAAAAGAATTAGCTCAAAATAGTTACCCCATCTTCCTTGCCATAAATTCTTAATGTTCTAATTAATGTATGTTGTATGTAGATGTCACAAAATTATGGAGCTGAAAGAAAAGCTGTTTTATGGACTGAGTCAAAATCTTCACACAATATATTTACACTGACTCATGAATTTTTTTAAATACTTTTTATTTCTGTATTTTTCATTCACACTCTGTCCCAACTCTAGCTTTACTATTTGAAAACTGGTGATCATTTTCCGTAAGTCCCCAACACAAGGAAGGCTTCATGGAATGAGATACTCCTTCCTGATTTCATCCGTGAGACTGTTTGGCTATCTGAAGGGACCAGAAGGAAGTTTCACACATCAAAGTTCCTTCTTCCCCAGGGACTTTGTTATGCCCAGAGCCATACCCACGCTTTACCTTGAGAACTTCCTTTCCTGTTCACCTAATATATCACCAAAGTTTCAACTTTCATTACAAGATATCACTGTTACCCATTTTATTTTCCATTTTTAGAGATAGCACCACAGTCCAAGACCAGTCTGAGGTCTGGACCACCTTTCCATCTTCTGTGCTGGGATTTCGGTTTCGAACCTATTTCTCCTACAGTCTAATCTGTGCTGTATCATCAGATTAAACTCAGAAAAAAAATCAAAATAATTTATTTCATCCTGATTTGTTTCTTCCTTTATCACTATAATCAACAACTCAGTTAATGTATATTGAGAGAAGCCCAAGTGCCCATCGACCCATGAATGGATTAATAAATTGTGGTATATGGACACCATGGAATACTATGCAGCCTTTAAAATGATGGAGACTTTACCTCTTTTATGTTTACATGGAGGGACCTGGAACATATTCTCCTGAGTAAAGTGTCTCAGGAATGGAGGAAAAAGTATCCAATGTACTCAGTACTTCTATGAAACCAACTTATATTTACTCACACTTTCTTATGAAAGACTGAACACAAGTATAGCTCGGGATGAAGGAGAGAAATGGAGGAGAAAGGGAGGGGAGGGGGGAGGTGATAGAGGGAGGGTAAAAGGCAGGACCACACCTATGGAGCATATTGCAAGGGTACAAGTCAAATCTGTCAAGTGTAGAACATAAATGTCTTAACACAATAATCAAGTAAATGAGGCAAAAGCTATGTTGATTGGTTTCATGTAACCACGTCAGATTGTATAAAAAAATCAACACACTGTACCCTACATATGCATAAATGTATTCATGATCTAGGTATATATGAGTTAATAAAAAAATACAATTTGCACTAAATGTAAAATATATATACACACATATTGAGAACAAAGCTTTGCAGGTGGTCCCGTGGGTGCTAGTGTACACCTGTGAGAACCCCGGGGAGCCCCTGCTTTCACAGACTTTTCATGCTGTGTCATGTTCCCGTCAGTATTTCTTGGTGCCCACATACCCAGATTTCCTGAAGTATGTTCTAAGAAATGCTGTTTCTTTATAAGCAAAACTCAATGTCTTTTTCATTTATTTGCTTTGGGGGTGTTAATTTCAGCTAACATTCTATGGAAGTTCTGTAGAATACTTTTTTCCCCATCGAAGAAAATCAGTATCTCATAATCTGATACTCATCATTTTCCACAACACGGGTCCACCCTAACGACCTGGCACTTACTCCCTGAAACAGATCCTCTATTCCAGATAAGCTGGTGCCCTCACTGTCTCTGATGCCTGCAAGTACCACACATTACATGTTACCTAAGGCTTGAACAAGTCACATTTCTCCTCTAACTTGTTTTGTTTTTTCTCCTAAACCTTTACAAATCTTACACATCCACCAAAAAAAAAAAAAAAAACCCTCATGATCTTAAATGGATATTATAGCTCACGTGATCCTTGTGTTTATACTCTGAACTCCTCCAATTACTTACGCGGTTGAACAATTAAGTTCACAAACTCTTCCTAGAAAAAGTGCTCATACCTCCTCGTGGAAAATCACTACGGATAAGGGAAAGTCCTCCCCTTGGGAAGCTCTGCAATGAGGCCAACACCCAGTCCACCTTCAGAGCCCTTTTTCCGATTCTTTCCCAGAGATATGGTTGTGAATGTGAAAAATTCAAAAGAAAGCACAGGTAAACTATTAACATTAACAAATGATTTCAAAAAGATTTCCGAATACAAAGCCAATATACAAATTTAACAGTATTTCTATGTTCCAGCACCAAACAATTTAAACAATTTCAAAACATCGACTCTTGGGGATCATATCTAACAAAGCTATGTAAGATCTCTACACAGAGAAGTATGTTACTGAAGGAAATGAAAGAAAACCTAAGTATGTGGAGGAAGATACGAGGGTTGTGGATGAAAAGACTATGTTTTTAATTGCTAATTCTATTTAAACTGATCAGGTTCAATAAAATCCCAATCAACATTCTAAAAGGAGAGTATGAACAATGACAGGCTGAACTTGGTCAGCTTATGAATACACACATTGAAAAGTGATCGTTATTGCTAATTATTAAGGAAAAGCCAACTAAACCCAAATAGGATACCACAATATACCCAACGCACCAGCCAAAACAAAAACAGACTGACGATGCTGAATGCTGTGAAACACGAGAAATAACCTAATAGATACATACTGCAGGTAGGAGTATAGGTTCGTTCAATCACTTTGGGAAATCGTTGATCTGTATTACATTTGAACTTAGATATAATGTATTACTCAGCAGTGTTACTCCTAGGTTTATACCCATCATAAATCATATATTTATGTGCCAAAAGACAGGCAAAACTATTTAGGGAAGTAGTCTTCATAATTGCTAAGACCAGAATCAACCAAATGCCCATCAACAGAACTGATAAATTGTGTGTAGTGCTACAGTAACTACGATGTAGCAATGATAATGAACCACTGCTAGGTACAGTAACATAAACGATCTCACTATAGAAATGAAAGCAGCCAGACTCTGTAGAGCACACCTATAATTTCATTACAATACAGTTCAACAATAGGCAAAAAGTAATCTCTGATACCAGTAGTGCAAATGGTAGCTCACTCTCATTGAATGAGAGTAGGATGGGCCTCAGAGGTGCTGGTAACCTTCTATTCCCTGGTCTGTTCGGTGGTTACATGGATGTGTTCACTTTATTATTTGTGTATTTCAATAAGAAAAACAAACATCATGCACTCAGTACTATATCTAAGCTAGATGCGTAGCACCATAAGTTCATATGGAAGCAAACGCAATGAAAATGAAGTGGGCGGGGGAAAAGGGGACGGGTAAGTTACCACCCCACAGACACACTGCCTGGGTATAATGCATTCTTTCTGGGGCAAGGACGCACCTATAATTCTGACATTATTTGCACAAAAGCAAATTATTTAATCAAATTATCTGTACTCCCGTGACAATCTGAAATTTAATCAAAGTTACTTGTGTTTTAAAACAACATTTCAAAATGTGTGTGGTTTTGGAATCATAAAAGCGCGGCTTCAATTCCCAGCTCTGCCACTTCCTAGCTTCATAATCTTGGACAAGTTACTTAACCTTTCTGAATCTCAGATTTCTTGACTGTGAATAGGTTGTGGTAATCATACTTACTTTATAAGAATATTATACCCATTAACACTGTGTTACCAGTTAACCCTCAATAAATGGTGGTAATAGTAATTGGCAAGGGTGGCAGTTATACCATGTTTTTCTGGGGGGAAGTGTAGAATGGGTGAAGTTCTAGAAACCACAGAGCAACCGAGGCACTGCCAAGACCCTCTGGTAGTTCAGAGTTCCTCCAGGGGGGCAATTTCATGCCCAACAGAAGCGACATCCTTTTGTAATCTTCTTATATCCCCAGATTACATGGTTAGTTAACATTCCTTGAAACAAGAAATTCTCACCCTCTAAGTTGTTCCAGGAAGTTGAGTTTGTTGAAGTTCACCTACAGTTGGGCTAGACTCTCAGTCGTCCCACTCTAGTCTTGCGTGGTAGAAGCCTACGCTCTCACCAGCTTCGTCAAGTCAAAGTATGTCTTTGTGATCTTCTTGGCCTAAGGGTCAGTGCAAGGTCAGGTCCACAGCCTCCATCTTCCTTCTTTCTTATCCATCAAGGATTTCTTAGGGGCATGGGGGCTGTGGCCACTCTATTTGTTTGGCACTTCATGGCTTGATTACATGTGCAAACAGAAAGCGTGTGATAAAGTGTATTTGTAAAGGGCAAAAGATTTGGAGGCAGAATTTGAGTCTAACTTCTGCCATGTACTACTGAACACATCACATAACCTCCAAATTTCCTCAGCTGTAAAACAGCAGTAAACACAGTCCACAGGTCACAGGATTTCTAAGATAATTAAGCTAGTCAACAATATACGTCATGAACAAAAGTGGCTGACACATAAAATATGCTCCATAAGGGATAGCTTTTACAGCATAAATCAGCAAGTTAACAGCGACTGAAGCTCACAGTTAGACCTGTGCTAAAAACTCCCCTCTGAGGCCTACCTTTATTTATTTAAGGGGACCACTTTGAAATGGTGAAACTCCTGACAATCTGTTTCCTCTGCCTATCCAGCCTCTCCACATCCAGGGTAAACCAGACCCACCAAACTTCATGCAGGCCATGTGCCAGGCCCCTTGGTCTCCCTGTAGAGTCTGTTCCTCCTTAAAAACCCATCTCAAGATTTTGTCTTCCATCCCACAAAGGGTAGAATATTCCCTCCATCCTTCCTATGCTCATGACTTAGAATGTTCATCATGCAAGTCAAAAAAATTTGTTTCCAGAAAGAGACTCTGATCTTCAAGGGTGCAACTACTCCTTCTTCATTCTCTTGTTATCAGACAAATAGAACTGTTCCCGACACATTAGGAACTCAACAAAATTAAGAAAGTCAAAAGACTTTCAAATTCTTTCTCGTAGTTCCGGGTGTGGGGATAAGAGGAAGGTGGAAACATCACTCATCTGATCAACAAGGACAGATAACAGGCAAGATAAGCAGCTCCTCATTTCCTCCTCCACCCCTGGGGAAAATTGTTTTCAGTGATAAACCAACTCTGACCAAAAAATCTGTAATAAATGTACAAGTTTACAGTTTGAGAAACAAGCGTAAGAAAAATGAGGTCATCTGCACCATCTCAATCAGAAAAGGAGCAGAACCATATTGTGACAGTTCCCTCCATTACGGCCCATCTAACGAAGGCCAGCTGTAACCGCATCGTGTTTGCTGTTATTTCATGCTCACAATATAAACGCCTCTCTCTCTCTTAAGTTCGTGCAGATGATCCTACTCCCTTGAGCAGCAAAGAACAGAGTTTAAGAATGAAATATTAAATATAACCAAACTTACAAGGAAGTTGACCTGACACACACGATGACATGCGTCCCCACCGCTGTACGGCATGGCTACTAGGTACAAGTGGTAAGTCCTTGACCTAAATGTCTGTAGCTAGTATTGTTCTTAGATCGTCAAACTAAACATTTGAGGAATCAGCAGAGCAGGGAAGCCTGCTCCTCTAACACCATGGTTCTCACAGTGGCTTCACATTAGAATCATCAGGGAACCTTTATAACATATACAAGATGTTATATATGTATATATATATATATACATATATAATTCATTTGCTTGGGGGTCTCACCTCAAACTCATTTAATCAGAATCTCTGTGGGTTGGACTCAGGCATCAGTGTTTTTTTTTAATGCTCCATAGTTTTTAGTGCAGGTGACTGTGGTGTGCTCTGAAGGATTATAGCTGTGAGCAAGAGAGAAAGGGAGTGGAAAGTGTCCCTTCCTGCTGTACCTCCACAGCACTGGGAAGATGCCCTACTGAAGGTTCATCAAGCAATCAATCGATTAATAGTAAGTTATTGATTAACAGTAATCAATCAGTGTTTGGCACAAGACTCTGACATAGCTTGTTCTTTTCTGCAACGTAACAAATAAATACAGACATGCAAAAACCCTTGCTCTCCTCCTGCGCCCTCAGCATCCTGTCTGGAACTGAACACTGCACTTAGAAATACGCTATGTCCCGTGCTCTGGACTTTTTTTATTTGTGGTGAAATACATGTAACATAAAACGTACCATCTGAAGCATTTTCAGTGTACGGTTCAGTAGCATTAAGTATATCACCACAGTTTGGTAACCATCATCACCCTCCATCTCCTGAGTCTTCCCAAACTAAAACCCTGTACTAACTCAGTCCCCCACCCCCGGTCATGCCCCTGGCAGTCTCTATTCTACACGCCATCTCTAGGCATCTGTCTACTCTTGGTACCTCATGTAAATGGAATCATACGATATTTGTCTCACTGCATCTGGCTGATTTCACTCAGCATCATGTCTTTGAGGCTCATTCATGCTGCAGCCTGTGTAAGCACGTTCTCTGTAAGGCTGAATAAGATCCTTACATGTGCTTTACCCCTTCATCTACTGATGGGCACCGGATTGTACCCCTCTTGGCTATCGTGAAGAGCGCTGTTATAAGCATGGACGTGCAGGACTCTGGGCTTCATGTGTACAACTTTATATCCCCCTGCTTGGTCAACATTCCTAACCAGGAATCTTGCACAAGAGAAGCCAAAGGGCCTGGTGAGCAGGGACACAGCCTGTGACCTGCTTCTTGTCCACACAATACAGCAACAATGATGGCAGGGCCATTCCCATGTAAGTTATAAGACTTGGCCCACTGTAAAGAGATTTTCTGGGTGGATTTGATATGAGAGGAACATGTGGTGAGAACTCTGGGCAGCCTTTGGATTTGAGAGCAGCCCCAGCTGAGGGCCAGAAAGAAATGGGGACTTCAGCCCTGCAACCACAAAGGAGTAAACTCAGCCAACAGTTACGTAGCTTGGAAGAGGACTTTTTCCTCTAAAAAGCTCTAGAAAGGAACACATCCAGCTGACCCCTGGGCTGCGGCCTTGGGAGACACTGAAAGCGTGACTTGAATAAGCCACGCCTGGCCTCCTGACCCTCTGGAACCTCTCAGAGAAAGAGTATGTGTTGTTTAAGATAATATGTTCATGGTGATTTATCATACGGCAATAGAAAACTAATACATCTGGTTTCCCCGAGTCTCTATTTCCAAGAAATTTCAATGTCATTAATATCTTGTTATGCTCACATTTTATTTCCACTTTCCACATCTCCTCAGAAGAGAAAGGATTGGAAGCTCTGGGTTTTTCTTTCTCTCCTATTTCCCAGAGCTTGGGTAAGCCCCAAAAGACCATCTAAACTGCTGCTAAAAATTTACCAATTAAAACTGATCTGGCATAGCAAACAACCCAGTATTAAACGGTTACTGAGGGCTCCTGATCATTCACACTTGACTATAAAGCATATACAAAAATATCGTCTGGCCATTCCCTGTTCTCAGATCTGATGCAAACAAACAAATAAAAAGCCTGCCAAATTGGACTGCACTGAAAAATCTACAACTAACAGATACTTCTAAGGAGAGCCAGCATGGAAGGGAGACGAATAATTTTTAAAAGGAGCTTTTAAAAAAACGCAACACTTTTAGGATAAGTTAAAAGATAAGTGTAAGAAATGTATCTTTCACAAACAAGGTACTTTCAAAGAGTTTAAAAACTGAGAAGCTTTATCCTTGTCTTCAAATCTGGTCCCCTTGTTGTGAAGTGTACTGCAGTTTAAACCCTAGAAAAAGGGGACGGCAGCTGAGCTGCTCAGGCTCAGGGGAGGAAGGGGAGGCTCCTTGGAAATGGACTGTTCTGCCTGTGAGGCGGCAAAGCCCGTCTCATCCAACCAGCAGAGAGAAGAAGGGCCACAGTCTCTCACCTGTACTCTCTGGACTACAGTCTTTCTTGAGTATCTAGAAAGGAAATGCATAGAGTCCAGAATAGCACAGGATATTTTTGAGGAAAAAAAAAAATGTGAGTCAGAGAAGAGCAGCCTGTTTCAGAGGACGTTTAAAAAATGTAAGTGAGAAAAGGTAGAGGCCCCCGCCCACACCTCCAGGACAGTGGCTCAAAGCCAGATCTGCTCAATTCCTCTGGAGTACCTTAGCTGAAACCAATCGAATCCACAGACCGCTCTAAATAGCTGATAAATGTAAAAGTAGCAAGCAAAGTAAAACAAGTGCTCCAACTAAGTGGCAGCTATCTTAACACCTAGTGAGGTCAAACAAGCTGTAGGCACTACTGGCCATGACCATGAGCTAGTTTCCATGCTTGCTAAGCCTTGGATAATAACACTTACCCAACAGATTGCTGTAAAAATAAGTGGCATAACTACATACAGGTCACAGCCCAGTGTACCTGGCCCATAATAGGCACTCGACATCAGTGCTGATGGCCACTGACTGATTGGACACCAAGAATGAGGGAAGAATAGGAAGGAACAAAATAAAACTGTGAGTGGAAAAAAGAAAGAAGGGGAGATAGAGAGAAACCAAGGGAAGCAAAAGAGGAAGAAGGCAAAATTAAAGGACGAGATTCACTGGTTTGATATTCAATATCCGTCGAATTGACTGTGTTGATCTGAAGGAGTAAAGCGAACTTGGCCACGAGAGCTGCCAGCCATACCATTGGATCAAAATTGCGATGGCTTTTGTGTGTTATAAAAATACTGCAGGGCATCCTCTTAGGAGTGCAGCCCACAGGTGAGGGTAGGCCCTTAGGAGTTAGCACAGCGCTTACCACAAGCATGTATGCTTTTGACTTACTTCCAAGCCTTACTTACATGCCTTTGCGCATGCCTAGCAATTAATAAGCTGGAAGTTTTGAGGTTAAGGTGAGATGGAATAAAAGGCAAATATAAACAAAGCAGAAGATCATTTGGGAGGTTGAGAGGGGGCCGGGATGGGGATGCAGAGTGCGCAGAGCCCTCTGGCTCCACAGAGAAGAAAAGACATGAGCAAGGAGAAGGAGCAGCCGGGGGCAGGGGCAGAAAGGCGCCATGGTGGTTTCATGGCATCTAGATGTCCAGGCAGCTGCCACTAACTCTGGCCAGGCTCTTAAACCTCTCCATGCTTCTAGACTCTCCCTTGTTCCAAAGCTTAACAGCACTGTCCTCTGCCCCCAAAGAAGCCCAGCCTGGTTGCACAACCCCGAGGGGAGCCCTGGGCAGAGTAAGGCTGCAGCTCTGTAACCGTGCATAGGGAGGGAGAGGGCACATGGCTGACATCTCGGGCAGTCGCCAACCGAAAACCTGGCTCAAGGACTTGTGACCGCTGCAACTGGAGCAAGTTAGTAAATGACTCTGAACTTTAATATCACCTTTGGTAAAACAAAAAAGTAGCACTCACCTCATTAACTAAGTCTAAAGTCTCCAGAAAATAATGTACTAGCAGACATCTACTAGTTAACCAGTAACTTAGTCTTCTCCCGGACCCCTGACTGCCCAGTCTGACCTGGGTGTCTACATACGCACTGCTTCCATAAAACACAACTATTTATCTCCAAACATAGTGACAACATTCACCAAGCACCACTCGGCTGCCTTCACCCATGGCTTCTGGCTCTCAGATCACCACCCAATCAGAGTCGTTCTTCTTCCACACCTTATAATCTAAGGGTAGCTTCATTTTATACTTTTCTGAAGACTCAGGTGAAGGCAATAGTATTTACAAGAATATATACCAATTTTTTAACTATCCAACTGATAAGCGTCTGATACACACCTGTAAATCATTAATTATCCATGTAAATCTAGAACCTCTGATATGGAAACCTGTAAGTCACTATTTCATATAAACTGTGGGTGATAATAATAATACCTGTCCTATAGGGTTGTTGTCAGGATGAAATGATTCCATGAACGGTGACCGGCACATAATGAGCGATATAGAAGTCATTTTTCCCCATAGAAACATTCCTATTCCACAAAGGAAACACACTTCTACCATGCACATGTGACCGTACTGCTTTGGAAAGGAAACACAAATGGTAAAAATGCTCTTCCTCACCCCTTTCCCACGTCTTATTTAGATGTATGACTCACTGGCACTTTCCTATTTTACCTATTCTCGGTTGGGGTGGGAGTGACAAATAAAACTAATTGTCCTGCCTAAAACTGGAGTCGACATCTGAAGTCAGATGGCAAGTCTTTGTTTTATCTTTCTTCTTCATGAAAGAACAATAGTCTCAAATGATAGTTTAAGCATTTTCAGTGAAAGGCACTCATACCACCAACTTGCCAGATGTCTCTGATTAATTTGCCTGTGTTCCACCAGACACGTGGCTTGAGCTTCCAATTTAGCTCTGCTGGTGCTGAAGTTTGATAAACAGTATCCATATAAACGTTAACTTCAGTAAAAAGATCTGACCTCTGAATGCATGGTTGTCTCAGAGCTCAAGGCAAGTCAGACATGGGCAGAAATGCTACGTGAGGTGTTCCCCGCCCTCCTTCAACACTGATATTCAGATCTCCGCCTTGAGAAGCACTGTACTGATTTGGGAATCATCTATGACACTCCATGTACACCAAAGTTTGTGCCATCAGATGTATCAAATCCATTCTCAGTATCCTTTTGCTGAGGGATTAGATTTTTAATTTTAATTCGTTTTAAAATTAAATAGCCACAGGTAAATAGCCATTATCTAATGGTTACTATGTTTAATAGTGGCAGTTCTAAATTACATGGTTTTGACTGTAACTGCTATTTCTTGAGCTAAGAATTGTGAGCTAATGGAGTTTGGGAACCCTTTATGCACAAAGTTTAAAACTTGTGCACAAGCTCCGAGGACCCAGCAGCTGGTAAGTGTTGATACAAGGGGAGGCCTCTGCTCAGCTCCACATGGATGAAGCCAGGAAGCCCCAAGAAGCATCATCCTTCTCACTACCAATCAATGGGGTATGCCATGACAAGGCAGACTGGCGCCCAGACAGGTCTGATCTTTTGTCTTTGTGGGTAGTTCTGAGAACACCAAAGCAGGAGGGCAGATGGAAAGAACTGGTTTCAAAACTAAGACTCTTGGATTCTGATCTTTCCTCCTCAATCAGCCGTGGTCTGTCTGTAACTCCCTTGTTCCTGGTGTCCTCGCTGTTCTGGGCAGGGCATAATGGATGGCTTAAAGCAATCTCTAAGGTTCTTGTAGCTCTAAAGCCTTTTGATGTTCAGCATATTAAATTTAAATTAGAGGTAAGAACTATATTGTAGAACTCTGTATTTTAGAACTCTAATTCATCATCTGATTTATGATCCCTCTGTAAAGCTGAGTGCCTGTGATAGAAACAGGCTCCACGCCCGCATAGCTGTATTCTTTGGAAGGTCTAAAATGAAAATGGTCAGCAGACACAGAGCCAGCTGCTGCCAAGGGCCCTGATACCCTGCAGGTCTGGCACAGCTTATCAGCGATTCCGTGTTGTGCCCACCTCAATCCGACCAGCACATCCTTGCCCTGTGTGGCCTTGTCCTCGTATCAAACACAAGTCTTGTACATAAAGGATCCCCAGACTCCAACAGCTCTAATTCTTAACTCAAGAAATGGCAGTTACAGTCAAAACCACGTAATCTAGAACTGCCATATTAAATATGGTAACCATTAGACAACGGCTATTTACCTGTGGATATTTAATTTTAAAATGAATTAAATTTAAAAGTCCAGTTCCTCAGTGGCACTAGTTACACCTCAAGTGCTTGAAAGCCACAGGTGGCTACTGGCTCCCATATAGGACAAAAAAGATTGTAGAACATTTCTATCAGTGCAAAACATTCTATTGGATAGCACTGAATTATTCTAGAATCTGAGCTTAAAAAGCAGATTCTTGAATTTCACATGGGACAAATTTCCAGAATTCCTTGGTGCCATTAGGGTTCCATTATAACAGCAGTTCTCAACTTGTGGGTTACGACCTAGAGAAACGGTATTAAAGGGCTGCGGCATTAGGAAGGTTGAGAACCACTGCGGTATAAGCTCCTTCACATAAAGCAGGGAGATGCAACTGTACCATTTAAGTTACCCCTTCAATGACCCTAAGAGCACAATTGATGAGTACAGGATAACAAAGGTGGCACAAGAAGGGACTGCCTAGCAGTTGAAGAGGCTCTTTTATCATTCACAGCACACCTAAGCACAGGTGCCTCAGCAAAATCACAGACTGATGTGTTCCGAGTGGTAGAGTTTCTTATGAATTACTGAAATTGAATCCTCAAACTCCAAATCTATCACACCATCAAACATTATTCTTTGGTTTCCATTAGTGCCTTTTATCTCCCCAATGTTGTTTATTGCTGAAGAACTAGGGATCTCCTGCAGTTTCTTGCTCACGGCTAAGTTTTCATCAGAGATGCTCTTTTTGACGAAAAGACTGAAAGCCATTCAATGTTTTCTGATCCAGTGTGGAGATAAACTTTATGCAAAATGTAGTTGACACATGAACTACATATTATTAGAAACGAATTTTTCCATAAATTCATTCAGGAAACTTTATGAAAGTGCAAGAAATAAATTTTGAAAACCTAAAAATAAACAGAAGGGCCATTTTGACTGATGATTTCAAATTCTATAATATCTTGGAAAGAGTCCAAGTCAATGGATACAATGGACCCTGCATATTATCCTTGCATCAGTGAAGGACACGCCCATCTTTTTTAATGCTCTAACTTCTAGAAAATTGTTTCCTACAAAATTTTTGATTGACTGCATTATATAAAAGAGATATAAAAATATCCAATGTTTACTTTTGGCTTTTCTCCAAGAGTGGAAGGTTTTGGAAATGGAAGATAAATTGTAAGACTGAGCACTTTTAAATAACTGGAAAATGTTTCAATCTCTGAATTGATGAAGTTAGTCATCTGTGTTTAGCCGGTTACTTCAGAATTAGTAAGAAATATATTTGTATGCTTTGCAAGGGAAATTGAGGCACAAACTAGACGATAAAAAATTGTGTTTCCATATTTTAATTTTTCCATTTAGAACCACAAGGCTCTGTGAAAACAGATGAGGATTCTTAGGGTCTGAATGATGTAGCTTAGTCTCTTTAAGACTTAATCGTTAAGAAATCAATTAGCCTGTTTATTCATCCTGATCACAACGTAGATTTATACCTATTTGGCTTGTTTGATGGTGAGGAGAAGCATTAATATAATCCTTATTGGGGAGCTGTGTTTCCTATGCTTTTCACTACAGTCAGACAAAAGGGAGTGCGGTTTGACGCAGAAATTAACCTGGCATAACTACTGATTTTCTTTGCATGATTATAGCAGAGTTAATGAAGAGAGCCAAAGAAATATGTTTATCTTAGACTGTTCAGCACCAGAAGAGTGGTGTTGTGCCTCAAGACGAATGTAAATCTTTGAAAATAATCTGGATTCAAGAGAAGAAATCTGGTGGCATATGTGGAGAAAAGGTCAAAGAAGATGGATGGCAACTAAATTCTCTTACATGTTTTCTATGTATAAAAGCATATTGCTCCTTGAATAATATACTTATGTATGAATATATAATAATACAATGCACAATATGTCTGACATATCAAAAGAAAAGATTGGATGGTGTTCAACTTCTTTTAATGAGCTTAAGTTTGTGACATTTACGACTTCTGAATTTGTACACTAGAAATAAATTATTTTTTTGAAAGAGAATAGATAAGACTTCATTAAAAAAATTAATAATGAAACTTTTGGTTTAATAAAACTCTCCTGAAGTCTAATATTAACCAGATTTCTTTCAGCCACTGAGTATTATGATTAATAATCTGACATCACCACCTTCCTTAGCAAATATTTATTGATCATTCACTATGTGCCAAGTACTGTCAACAAATTGATGAATTAAACCTCCCTTTATAATTTTTGTGTTAAAATTAATCATTTTGTTTGTTTAGGTCAGATGTTTTATCTTGATTTATATTACTTGTGTCTGTGAATAAATTAAAATTTGTTTTAATTTCACAGATCTTGCACTTTGCAATAGAGATCTATGCCTAACCAAGATATTACCAAGGCAAAAGATCTCAATGAACAAATACTCATTTAGAAATAATGAAGAAAGAGAACCCTAACTCAAGATGTTTCTAATCAATCTTTTCTGGTCAGAAAAAAAATCAAACTTTAGCCACAAACACACACATACACTCTCACAAGGACACAGTGGTAATTCGTATGTTCTTTGAAAAATTCTAATGCTTAACAGTAATACTAGCTTTTAATCTTTCCCTCTGCCTGAAATGCTCTTTCCACCTGGTCCATACACCTTTTCATCCTCCGGGTCTGTTAGAGGTCACGTCCTCAGCCAGGCCTTCAGGACAAGCCTGCTTCTTGCCCTTCTTTCCGCTCACTGAGACACTGCCCATGACACTGTTGGGTTCCATAAAATCATTGATCCCAATTAATAATTAGACACTGCTGACTTGTTCCCGTGTACACAGTCTATGTCCCCCAGCAGGACATAGCTCTGCCGTCTATCCACTGACGTGCACCTGACATCTACCACAGCGGCAGGGAGAGAGCAGAGCTCAGCATAAACAGTGGAATGACCGGATGTCCATTTCAGCCTCCCCCATATTCCTTTTTGGGGACACCTGCAGATTAACTGTTAAGAAGTGGTTTTTACCAGTAGATGAATAACTACATGCCCACACAGGAGAAAAACACAATTAAACACCAGTAGGGAGTAGGAGGGAGCTGGGGGAGGGGGAGCGAGAGGATGGAGGGGGTTGGTGTGCTCTCACCTAATGGCACAGTGTGGAGTGTGTGGCACACCGCCTGGGTGAAGGGCTCAACTACAACCTGGACGTTCCCTAACAAACACAAGCAATGTAACCTAATTTAAAATAGGTTTTTTACTACACATGAAATTTAAAATAGTTTTTTTTACTATAAATAATTGATATTTCATTGTGATTTATATATATGTTTAAGCCCAGTCCTCTAATAAGAGAGATGTACACTTCTTAATATTACTCCTTCAACCCCCTAGGGTTTTCAAGATGATAAACTGACTTTCGGTAAACTCAGCTCCTCAAAGTGATATATCAAAGATATATGTGTGTGTGTGTGTGTATATATACATATCAAAGTGACATGTATCAAAGATATATATATATATCAAAGTGATATATCAAAGCTCCTCAAAGTGATATATCAAAGATATATATGTGTTTGTGTATATATATAAAATGTGTGTGTGTATATACATATCAAAGATATATATATATATATATCTCAAAGTGATACATATCAAAGACATGTGTGTGTATGGATAATGTCATATCCAAGTCCAAGTAAAGTACAATTTCTGCTTTAAAGACAACTCCTGGGCTCGGCGCCTGCGGCTCAAGTGGCTAAAGCGCCAGCCACATACACCTAAGGTGATGGGTTCGAATCCAGCCTGGCCCGCCAAGCAACAATGATGGCTGCAACCAAAAAAATAGCCAGGCATTGTGGTGGGCGCCTGTGGTCCCAGCTACTTGGGAGGCTGAGGTGGAGACTCGCTTCAGCCCAGGAGTTGGAGGTTGCTGTGAGCTGTGATGCCATAGCACTCTACCCAGGGGGACAGCTTGAGGTTCTATCTCAAAAAAAAAAAAAAATTTTTTTTTTTTTTTTGAGGAGTCTTATCAGCACATCTGGCTCAGTTTGTTTTTTATTTTTATTTGTTTTGTTTTTGAGATGGAGTCGAACTTTGTTACCCTTGGTAGAGTGCCATGGCATTACCTAGCTCACAGCAACTTCAAACTCTAGGGTTCAAGTAATTCTCTTACCTCAGCCTCCCAAGTAGCTGGGACTATAGGCGGCCCACCACAACACCTGGCTATATTTTTGTTATAGTTGTCATTGTCCAGGCCTGGGCTGGATTTGAACCTGCCAGCTCTGGTGTATGTGGCTGGTGCCTTAGCCACTTGAGCTACAGGTGCCGGGCCCCATACCACCCATTTATATAATCCAGAGGTTTTTAGTATATTCACAGGGCTGTGTAAACATTACCATTATCTAAATTAAGAACATTCCATCAGGCTATGTACAGTGGCTTACACCTGTATTCTTAGCACTCTAGGAGGCCGAGGCAGGTGGATAGCTTGAGGTCATAAGTTCGAGACCAGCCTCAGCAAAAGCAAGACCCCGATCTCTACTAAAAATAGAAAAACTGAAGCAAGACGATCTTGAGCCTGAGAGTTTGAGGTTGCTGTGAACTATGATGCCATAGGACATCTACCCAGGTTGACAGCTTGAGACTCTGTCTTAAAAAAAAAAAAAAAAAGTTCCATCATCTCATCCCTAGGAAACTGGGAAACACTGGCTCCCCATCCTCCCCAGACTCTGGCACTCAACATTCTACTTTCTGTCTTTGTGAATCTGCTTGTTCTGAACATTTCATATAAATGGAATCTCACACTGTTTGTCCTTCTGTGTCTGGTGTCCCTCACTGAGCATGATGTCCTCAAGGTCCATCCATGTTGTGACCTGTACCAGAGCCTTATTCCTTTTCATGGCTAAGTAATATTATACTTGGACCACATTGTGTTTGTACCCTGATCCACTGATGGACACTAGGATTATTTCTACCTTTTGGGCTGTTGTGAATCATGCTGACATGAATATAGGTGTACAAATAAATAGTTTTTTGAGACCCTAAAGTGCATGAGGATTCTGATTTCTCCACATCTTTGGCAATACTTATTTTTTATTCTAGCCACAAGTAGGTGTGAAGTAGTGTCTTATTGTAGTTTTTTTCATTTATTTATTTACTTAGAGATTTGGGGATACAAATGGTTTCTGCTACATGGCTGAATTGCATAGTAACTGTAGTTTTCTCTCATGCCTAATGATGTCAAGCATTTTTTCCTTTGTTTGTTTACATATTTCTTTGAAGAAATATGTATGCAGGTGCTTTGTGTGGTTTTTTGTTTTTTTTTTTTTTTGAGACAGAGCCTCAAGCTGTCCCCCTGGGTAGAGTGCTCTGGCATCACAGTTCACAGCAACCTCCAACTCCTGGGCTCAAGCGAGTCTCCTGCCTCAGCCTCCCAAGTAGCTGGGACTACAGGCACCCGCCACAATGCCCAGCTATTTTTTGGTTGCAGCCATCATTGTTTTGGCGGGCCTGGGCTGGATTTGAACCCACCACCTTAGGTGTATGTGGCTGGCACCTTAGCCACTTGAGCCACAGGCACCGAGCCAAGTTTTTTTATTTTTTATTTAAAGACAAGGTATTTCCCTGTCATTCAGGATAGAATCCAGTGGTGCAATCATAGTTCACTGAAGCCTTGTAGCTGCCATTTTTAATTAGGTTTTATTGTTGTTAATTTATGAGAATTCTTTATGGATTTTTTTTTTTTCTTGGTAGAGTCTCACTTTATCACCCTCAGTAGAGTGCCATGGCATCACACAGCTCACAGCAACCTCCAACTCCTGGATTTAGGCGATTCTCTTACCTAAGCCTCCCTATAGTCCCTAAGCTGGGACTACAGGCGCTCACCACACGCCCAGCTATTTTTTTTTTTGTTGCAGTTGGGCTAGGGCTGGGTTTGAACCCACCACCCTCGATATATGGGGCCGGCAACCTACCCATAGAGCCACAGGCACCGCCCCATGGATTTTTTTTTTTTTAAATTGAGACAGAGTCCTACTATGTTGCCCTTTGTAGAGTGCTGTTGCATCACAGCTTACAGCAACCTCCAACTCTTGGGCTTAAGCAATTCTCTTGTCTCAGCCTCCCAAGTAGCTGGGACTACAGGTACCTGCCACAACGCCAGGCTATTTTTTGTAGCAGCTGTCATTGTTTAGCTGGCCCGGGCTGGGTTTGAACCTGCCACCCTCTGTGTATGTGGCTGGCTCTGTAACCACTGTGCTATGGGCACCAAGCTGGACTTTGGATATAATCCCTTTATCATGTATATGATCTGTAAAAGTCTTCTCTCCTCTCTGGGTCTTCTTTTTCACCTTGCCTTTTGTGTCTTTTGAAGCTCAAAGTTGGTTAACTTTTGAGGAGATACCATTTCATACCATTTGTATTTTTTCTTTTTGTGTCTGTGCTTTTGTTATTATATTTAGGTCATCTTGTTTTGTCCTATTTTACACACGTAAGTTATATTAAAAACATGTTTTGGGCCTAGGCATGGTGGCTAATGCCTGTAACCCTAGCACTTTGGGAGTCCTATGTGGGAGAATTGCTTGAGGTCAGGAGTTTAAGACTAGCTTAGGCTCAGCACCTGTGGCTCAAAGTGACTAAGGCGCCAGCCACAAACACCTGAGCTGGCAGGTTCGAATCCAGCCCAGCCTACCAAACAACAATGACAGCTGCAACCAAAAAAAAAAGAAAAAAAATAGTCGGGCGTTCCAGTGGGTGCCTGTAATCCCAGCTACTTGGGAGGCAGAGGCAAGAGAATCGCTTGAGCCCAGGAGTTGTAGGTTGCTGTGAGCTGTGATACCAAAGCACTCTACCCAGGGTGATAGCTTGAGGCTCTGTCTCAAAAAAAAAGACTAGCTTAAGCAAGGTGAGATTCTGTCTCTACTACAAATAGAAAAATAAGCCAGGTGTGGTGGTACTTGCCTGTAGTCTCAGCTACTGGGGAGGCTGAGGCAGGAGGATTGCTTGAACTCAGGAGTTTGGGGTTGCTGTGAGCTAGGCTGACACCAAAACACTCTAGCCTGGGTAGCAGAATGAGACTCTTTCTCAAAAAAACATAACAGAACAGGTGGTACCCATAGCTCAGTGAGTAGGACACGGGCCACATACACCAAGAGTGGCAGGTTTGAAGCTGATCCAGGCCACCTAAACAACAACAACTGCAACAACAGCAACAACAACAACAACAACAACAGAAATAGCTGGGTGTTGTGGCGGGCACCTGTAGTCCCAGCTACTTGGGAGGCTGAGGCAAGAGAATTGCTTTAAGCCCAAGAGTTGAAGGTTGATGTGAGCTGTGATAACAGGGCACTCTACTGAGAGTGACACAGTGAGACTTTGTCTCAAAAACAAAACAAAAACATTTTACATTTGGGTTCTCTGCTTTTGTGAGGGGAATGCCCAAGGTAGTGATTCCAGAATCTTTTGGAAATTCCTCTGTATTCTGAGGTCATAGTGTTTTCTGAATATATGATAAAAATGTTAACACATAAAATATGTGATTTGATGCACCTGTGATCCTTAGCTTGTCATAGTGTTGTTCTCTGCATAGTTGTGAGCATGCACTGCTACAGATGTGGAGACATGAGAAAGGGCTGATGAAAGGAGAGAACAGAATTCACAGTGTTTGCGATTTGCTTCCTTTAGTCTGCTGCTGTGTCTTGGAGTCTCTGTCAAGACAGTACCCTCAGCTTGGGCCACTGACCAGCACAGTGGAAACAGGTTCTGGCCTTATTGGACATCCAGCCTCAGAGTGTACCCTTTGCCTCTAAAGCCCTTACTTCCTCGGGGCAGTCCATACTCCTATTCCTAAATCTCTTCAGTGCACAGTTGGTTTTTTTTTTTTTTTACAATGTTTTAATTTTTATTTTAGATTAATATGAAGGTAGAAACAATTAGGTTACAATGTTTGTGTTGTGGCTCAGAGCCTGTGGCTCAATCGGCTAAGGCGCCAACCACGTACACCTAAGGTGGCAGGTTCGAATCCCCAGCCCGGGCCCGCCAAACAACAATGATGGCTGCAACCAAAAAAATGGCCGGG
>CAUYQV010137629.1:0-10576 GCA_963574575.1 Galagoides demidoff
GAATGTGAAATATTCCTTCATCAGAGGTCATTGAATTGCTCAAAAAAATGCATCATTATTGGGGCAGCGCCTGTAGCTCAAAGGAGTAGGGCATCAGCCTCATATGCCAGAGGTGGTGGGTTCAAACCCAGCCCTGGCCAAAAAAAAAGCATCATCGTTATATTTTTGTTGAACTGGTGACAGAAAATTGTGTATGATAATCCTGTTCTAACAACATTTGACGTGCTTGAATTTTGTACACTTTCATGTCAAGTCTTGTCTGCAGAATCTTAAATATAGTAGACTTTGAAAGCCTCAGATATAATGATGCCCATCTTCATGACTTTCCTGGACTTGCCTGAAAGGTTTCTACTTTCTCTCTCCTTTTCTTTTTTTTTGAAACAGAGCCTGAAGCTGTCCCCCTGGGTAGAGTGCTATGGCATCACAGCTCACAGCAACCTCCAACTCCTGGGCTCAAGTGAGTCTCTTGCCTCAGCCTTCCAAGTAGCTGGTACCACAGGTGCCCACCACAACTCCTTTTTTTATTCTTGGCCTATGAGACCATGGTTTATCATTGCCAGAATCTGTTTCTTTAATTTTTTTCATCCACTTGGAGATGGAATCCCTGTGTGATGCGTCTTTCCTATAACAGCGTCTAAACCTTTGGACAGCAGTGATAGATTTAGCTCAAAAAACCAAAGAAGAGGCTTGGCGCCAGCCACATACACCTGAGCTGGCAGGTTCAAATCCAGCCCTGGCCCACCAAACAAAAATGATGACTGAAACCAAAAACTGGGCATTATGGTGGGTGCCTGTAGTCCCAGCTACTTGGGAGGTGGAGAAAGGAGAATCGCTTGAGCCCAGGAGTTGGAGTTTGCTGTGAGCTGTGACACCACAGTGCTCAACCCAGAGTGACAGGTTGAGGCTCTGTCTCAAAAATAAATAAATAAATAAAATAAATAAAAAAACAAAGAAGACAATTTATTTTCTCTTCTAATGAAGCCATAGGTCAAATCATAGCCACAGTGATTCCGAAAAATAAGTAATTTTAAAGTTAAATTTCTAAAAGGAATATTTCTAAAGTCAAAAGAAGTACATACATCCAGCTTTCTAATCCTTTTTACAAATTCTTTCTATCACATCTACTTACAAAGTTACAACTATTTAAAATTGCACATGAACTTTAGAGACACTCTGTACTTCTTTCAGTGAGTAAAGAAATCCTCACAGAAGGCAACCTTTGAATGCAGAAAGGGCTACGAAGAAAAGCAAGTAAGGCTGGGCACAGTGGATCACACCTGTAATATTTACACTCAGAGAGCCCAAGGCAGGTGAATCAATGAGTTCAGGAGTATGAGACAAGCCTGAGCAAAAGTGAAATCCCCCGTCTCCGCTAAAAATAGAAGAATTAGCCAGGAGTTGTGGTGGGCACCTGTAGTTCCAGCTACTGGGGAGGCTGAGGCAAGGAGATTGCTTCAGCCCAAGGGTTTGAGGTTGCTGTGAATGTGACAGAGGGAGACTCTGTCTCAAAAAATAAATAAATATTATCTTCTGCCTTAGATTTAAATCTTTTATCCATCTTTTTTTTTTTTTGAGACAGAGCCTCAAGCTGTCCCCCTGGGTAGAGTGCTATGACATCACAGCTCACAGCAACCTCCAACTCCTGGGCTCAAGCGAGTCTCCTGCCAGCTCAGGTGTATGTGGCTGGCGCCTTAGCAGCGTGAGCCACAGGCACAGAGCCCAGTTTCAGTCTTTTACATGTGGCTATCCAGTTCTCCCAGCACCATTTATTGAATAGGGATTCTTTCCCCCCATATGTGTTCTTATTTGTTTTATCAAAGATTAGGTGGCTAAAGATGTTTGGTTCATCTTCTGGTTTTCTATTCAGTTCCAAATATCTATGTCTCTATTTTTATGCCAATACCATGCTGTTTTGATCACTATGGCCTTGTAGTACAGCCTAAAGTCTGGTAGGCTGATGCCCCGGTTTTGTTTTTACTACTAAGAATTGCCTTGGTGACATGGTTTTCTTTTTCTGGTTCCATAAAAAACAAAAAATTATTTTTCCAAGTCTTCAAAGTATGATGTTGGTATTTTAATAGGTATAGCATTAAATCTGTAGATTGTTTTGGGAAGTATAGACATTTTAACAAGTTGATTCTTTCCAGCTGTGAGCATGGTATGTTCCCCAACAATTAAAAAGAAAAAAAAAGACCAATAAATTCATGGATGTAGAAAAATAAATGAATAAATAATAAATAAATAAAGCAAACATGATAGGTTCTTGTCTGAGAATTTAAGTTCTAGTCAATAGAACATACATATCAAGTTTGGGAAAGGCAACCATAAGAGGTAGCCCATTTTCAAGAGCAGCTTAACTTTCAAGATAGCCACATGTAAAAGACTGAAACTGGGCTCTGCGCCTGTGGCTCACTTTGCAACCAATGAGCTCTGCAAAGATATGAGGTAAGCATAGTAAAAAGTACAAGCACAAAGGCCATGACTTCTGGTTATAACATCTCTTGACCAGGCTATACGTGTTATGTTTCCTAACCTTTGTAAGCATCACCTATAGGTGAAAACCTATATATTTAGGCCTCTATGCCTCTGAGAGAGAGCAGAAACAAAAGTCATGTTTTTCTACAATCTAGGAGACTCTGAAGTATAACTCTCATGGTGGCCTTTGTTTTAGCCGGAGGGACATTCTGCTGAGCAGAGCCAAGGGAGACTGAGGCATGAAGGCGCGTCATCAGTCTACTTTTGGAGCCTCCCAGTTGTGGTTTTGCCAGACTTTAAGTTACCACCTCCAGATGGCTTAGGGCTTGTAGAGTGGGTGACTAATCAGCCCTTTCCCCCTGAAGGAGTTTCCCTACCTATCAAGAATCAGACCGGAAAGTCAACAACATGTTTTTCCTTGATTGGTATTTTTAGTATAATGGATGATGTGAAAGAATGAGTACTGTTGTGATCAGTAGACCAGGAGGCACTAAGTAAAGGTTAATTTGTTTTTTACTATATGTCACTAAAGTAATGGAAGGATTGTTGATTGACAATGTGTACATACAGAACTGGTTATTTAAACCAGCAAGGAATAAAGAAGTTTGCTACTCGCCATCTTAAAGTGGTAGCTGTTCTTTGTCTCTATACTGTTCCAACAGCAAACCTATACTCTGCGTTACCCATCCGTGACACCTGACAACAACAATCAGCATTCTCAGCTGTGACACAGGTCTAACTTACAAAATTACTCAGCATAGCAAGTACATATTGATTGACTGAAATATATGGCAGGTTACTACATGACAGGCACCGTTCTAGGGACCAGGAATAGGGCAGTGAAAGCTCTCAGCATAACTCCTCCCACGTAATAAGCACTCAGTTATTGCACATCATCCATCAGTGTAATTATTTCTCCTCTGTATTTCTCCTTTACTACAGCCTTAAAACTGCGTAATTCAGTGATTTATTGACCATATGACCCACTACTAAAAGCCATAGAGAGAATAAATTACAAAACTGAAAAATTCTGGGCAGTGCCTATGGTTCAGTGGGTAGGGCACCGCCCACATATACTGAGGGTGGTGGGTTCGAACCCGACCCCCGCCAAACAGCAACAATAAATAGCCCAGCATTGTGATGGGCACCTGTAGTCCCAGCTACTTGGGAAGCTGAGGCAAGAGAATCGCCTAAGCCCAGGAGTTGGAGGTTGCTGTGAGCTGTGACACCAGAGCACTCTACCCAGGGCAATAGCTTGAGGCTCTGTCTCAAAAAAGAAAAAAAAAACCTAAAAAATTCTTCAACCTTCAGAAGAAACCCATTTCTGGGGAATGCAGCTGTGGCCAAGGGGCATCTGTGAATGACACAGGCTGAAGAATGAGGTCAGGAAAGCTGGCCTCCCTTTGGGACGAGCCATACCATTACCGCAAAACAACAAAACAACCACAAGAAGAAATCAACTTCTATTCACCTGAAGGCAAGAGACCATAAGATAATTTTCCCACTTCTGGAAAGGTATGAAAGGAGCAGGGATGGGGTGCACAGACTGGGAGCAACCCGGTTGGACCCTCAGAGGTTTTCTTGCTTTGAAGATTCTTCAAGCAAGCATTGTGTCAACTGACACAGATGTTTCTCTTTCTTCATATTATGACGATCAGGGATCCAAACTTATGCAGAAAGCTAAAGTCACACCATTTGTCCCCATTGGAATGGCAGGTTTTGCAGCAATTGTCAAATATGAATCATACAGATTGCAGAGCAGGGAAAATACTAGTCCTTTCATCTGATCCACATGTGTATGGCAGCTCAAGGATTTGTTGTGGGAGCAATGACTCTTGGGAGGTTCCTATGAGAAATTTTCAAATTTTGGTTCCCCATTAAGGGATTTCTTTACAAACAAAACCAAATAGATACTTTAGCAATTTGAAAATATTGTTTGTATTCCTGTTGAAATAAAAATTGAATTAATATAAATAATTCAAGTAATGACACATAGTTTTTACTCTCTGAGATATTCTACTAAAGTTTTATATATTTATTTTTATTTTCTTTCTTTCTTTTTGAGACAGAAAATGGGTAGACAGCCTCTTTCTTTCTTTCTTTCTTTTTCTTTTCTTTTCTTTTCTTTTCTTTTCTTTTCTTTTCTTTTCCTTTCTTTTCTTTTCTTTTCTTTCCTTTTCTTTCCTTTCTTTCTCAGCCCTGGGTAGAGTGCTGTGGCATCACAGCTCACAGCAACCTCCAACTCCTGGGTTTAAGTGATTCTCTTACCTCAGCCTCCCAAGTAGCTGGGACTACAGGTGTCCACCATGATGCCTGGCTTTTTTTTTTTTTTTTGGTTGCAGACATCATTGTTGTTTGGCGGGCCAGGCTGGATTCGAACCCACCAGCTCTAGTGTATGTGGCTGGCACTTTAGCTGCTGGAGCTACAGGTGCTGAGCCTCTACTAAGGTTTTAAAGAAAAAATAATCCTGTACATCACTGTCTTTCTAATTTCATTGAAGAGTGTATATGTGCAAATATGATTGGTATAACATTTCCTTTCTGGTAGAGACATGTGATTGCTATTTTACTGAGATTTTGGAGGAGAAAAGATATTTTTTTCTTTCTTTTTTTTTTTTGAGACAGAGCCTCAAACTGTTGCCTGGGGTAGAGTGCCGTAGCATCACAGCTCACAGCAACCTCCCTCTCCTGGGCTCAGGCTATTCTCTTGCCTCAGCCAAGTAGCTGGAACTACAGGCACCTGCCACAACACCTGGCTATTTTTTGGTTGTAGTTGTCATTATTGTCTGGCAGGCCAGGGCTGGATTCCAACCCGCCAGCTATGATGTATGTGGCTGGCACCTCACTGCTTGAGCTACAGGCACTGAGCTAGATTTTTTTTTTCTTGAGATAGAGCCTCACCATGTCACCCTCCATAGGCTGCCATGGTGTCACAGCTCCCAGCAACCTCAAACTCTTGGGCTTTAGGGATTCTCTTGCCTCGGCCTCCCAGGTAGCTGGGACTACAGGCTATTTTCTAGTTGTTGTTGTAGTTGTCATTGTTCTTTTAGCAGGCCCAGGCCAGGTTCAGACCCACTAGGCCTGATGCATGTGGTCTGCGCCCTAACCACTGAGCAGTAGGCACCCAGCCAGGAGGAAAACTTTTTAAAGTAGACATTGTAGATACTTTTATTGGCATCATTTCTTTTTTATTATTATTTTTTTCTATTCATATACATGTGTTTATTTGGTTTCCACTTTTTGTCTTCACAATTTTTTTTTTTTTGTGGAGACAGAGTCTCACTTTATTGCCCTCAGTAGAGTGCCATGGTCTCACAGGTCACAGCAACCTCCAACTCCTGGGCTTAGGCGATTCTCTTGCCTCAACCTCCCAAGTAGCTGGTACTACAGGTGCCCGCCACAACGACCGGCTAGTTTTTTGTTGTTGTTTGGCCAGACCGGGTTTGAACCCACAGCCCTTGGCATATGGGGCTGGTGCCCTGCTCACTGAGTCACAGGCGCGGCCCTGCCTTCACAATTTTAAAAAGGCTTAAAATTTAATAACGACAACAATGTTTAAGATAAAGACTAGAAACAAAAACCTCCTAAAGAACGAATGAAGATAAATACATTCCGAAAAGAAATCAGGCGATTGCTGCAATGAAATATTGAACAATAATAATAATAATGCAAAAAAGTAACATTAACATTGTCAGATAAAAGTATGTCTATCATAGAATGCTTTCACTCTGAGGTTCAGTATGGAGTCATCAGTTAACTTCTTTATTTTTTTTTCAAAGTCTCAAAATATAGACAACTAATATTTATAATAAAAATAGAAGATAATTTCAAAAAACAGATCATGCCAAATCTTGAAGACAATAGAAATAGAAGAAATACTTCAAAATTATTCTACTTCATCTGAATATACCTGATATTTTAATTGGAAAAAATATATTATTATAAAGGGAAATTACAAACATATTTCACTTATAAGTGAGGATGCAATATCCTAAACAACATATTAACAAGTTGAATTAAAAATTATTGTTCAAATAATGTACTTTGGGCTCAGCGCCTGTAGCGCAAGCAGCTAAGGCGCCAGCCACATACACCAGAGCTGGTGGGTTCAAATCTTGCCAAACAACAATGACAACTACAACCAAAAAATAGCTGGGCATTGTGGCGGGCACCTGTAGTCCCAGCTACTTGGGAGGCTGAGGCAAGAGAATCGCTTAAGCCCAGGAGTTGGAGGTTGCTGTGAGCTGTGACACCATGGCACTCTACCCCAGGTGATAGCTTGAGGCTCTGTCTCAAAACAAAACAAATAATGTACTTTGGCCAAAATTAAATCCGATCTATGTGAAAATTCATCACTATTTTGTTTTTCTTTCCCTCACCCTCTTCCTCCTTCTCTCTCTGTCTGCTCCCCCCTTCCCCCACCCCCACTGCGTCATTGTCATTAATTGTCCTCACACCAAAGTTGAATACATAGGATTCATACTTCTCCAAACCTGTGATGCTTCACTAAGAATAACATGTTCCACCTCCATCCAGGTTAGTACAAATGCTGCAAAATCTCCATTTTTTAATGGATTAATAGTATTCCATGGTATACTGTTGCGTGGGGGCTTCATGAGAGACAGACAGCGTCGCCACAGGTGTAGTCTCACATCCAGAATTATTATAATGAAAGAGACAGACTACCTGCGGATGGCAAGCAGCAAAGCTTTATTGTTCATGACCACCTTTTATAGTAGGCTGGTCGCGTAAACTTTATTAATTAACAAGCAGAGCATTCATACTATTTTTCTAAAGTTAGTTCAACCCTCAAAGTTTGAAACCTTGAGACAGCTGCAAAAGGGAGTATGTCTAAAGATAGAGACTACCAAGAGGGGAGTAAAACCTTGAAGTTATACTATGCATTCATTGTGTTACAGAAAGCAGGTTTATGACTTCTGTTTCTAGGCAATCTGGAGGCCAGTATCAACCCCTAGGCTGTGTCTCTGCAGAAAGGTTTTTAACCCTTTCTTTGCAGGCTTAACAGCCACATGGTCAGAGTTACTGGGGATAGGTTTTTAAGCCCTAATCCCCAGGCCCTGTTCCATGCTGACCAGGGATACCCGGTCATTGACAGAGCTGCCTTCCATAGAAGTCTGTCCACCTGCTTCTGGAGCTCAAAGGGAGCACATAGTTTGTGGGGTTATACCCCACAGTATACATATACCACAGCTTGCCAAGCCATTCCTAGGTTGAGGGGCATTTAGGCTGTTCCCACATTTTAGCAATTGTAAATTAAGCTGCAATAAACAGCGTAGTAGAAGTGTCTTTATAATAAAAAGGTGGGTTTTTTTTCCCTTCTGGATAGATGCCCAGTAATGGGAATGCAGGATCAAATGGGAGGTCTAGGTTGAGTTCTTTGAGATTTCTCCATTTCCTTCCAAAAAGGTTGTATTAGTTTGCAGTCCCACCAGCAGTGTAAAAGTGTTCCTTTCTCTCCACATCTGTGCCAGCATCTGCAGTTTTGAGATTTCGTGATATGGGCCATTCTTGCTGGGGTGAGATGATATCTCAGGCTGGTTTTAATTTGCATTTCTCAATAATTAGGGATGATGAGCATTTTTTCATGTTTGCTAGCCATTCATCTATCTTCTTTAGAGAAGGTTCTGTTCATCTCTCTTCCCCATTGATGTATGGGATTGTTGGGTATTTTCTTGTGGATTAATTTCAGTTCTGTAAGATCCTACTTATTAAGCTGTTGTCTGATTCAAAATATGCAAATATCTTTTCCCATTGGGTAGGTTGGTTGTCTATTTGCTTTAGTTGTTGTCTCCTTAGCTGTACAGAAGCTTTTCAGTTTAATTAAATCCCATTTGTTTATTTTTGTTGTTGCAGTTGCCATGGCAGTTTCCTTCATAAAGTCTTTCCCCAGGCGGATATCTTCCAGTGTTTTCACTATGCTTTCTTTGAGGATTTTTACTGTTTAATGCCTTAAATTTAAGTCCTTTATCCGTCTTGAATCAATTTTCATGAGTGGAGAAAGGTGCAGGTCCAATTTCAGTCTTTTTCATGTGGTGGTCCAGTTCTCCCAGCACCATTTATTGAATAGGGAGTATTACCCCCAGTGTACATTCTTATTTGGCTTATTGAAGATGAAATGGTTGTAAGTTGTTGGTTTCATTTCTTGGTTTTCTATTCGATTCCAAATGTCTATGTCCGTATTTTTGTGCCAGTACCATGCTGTCTTGACCACTATGGCCTTGTAGTACAGCCTGAAATCTGATATGCTGATGGCCCTGGCTTTGTTTTCGCTACTAAGAACAGCCTTAGCTATATGGGGTTTTTTTTTCTGGTTCTATACAAAATGCAGAATCATTTTTTCCAAGTCTTGAAAATAGGACGTTGGTATTTTAATAGGGATGAGGTTGGATTTGTAGATTGCTCTGGGAAGTATAGACATTTTCACAATGTCGATTCTTCCCAGCCATGAGCATGGTATGTTCTTCCATTTGTTAATATCCTCTGCTTTTCCTTTCCTAGGCTTTCATAATTATCTTTATACAGGTCCTTCACCTCTTTTGTTAGGTAAATTCCTACGTATTTCATTTTCTTTGGGGCTATGGTGAAGGGAGTTGTGTCCTTAATTAGCGTCTCATCTTGGGTGTTGGTGTATAAAAGGCAACTGACTTGTGGACATTAATTTCATATCCTGAGACATTACTGTATTTTTTGATGACTTCCAAGAGTCTTGTGGTTGAGTCTTTGGGGTTCTCTAAGTATAAGATCAGCAAAGAGGGAGGGTTTGACCTCCTCTGCTCTCATTTGGATCCCTTTTATTTTCTTGTCTTGCCTAATTGTATTGGCTAGAACTTCCAGCACTATGTTGAATAGTAACAGTGACAGAGGCAACCTTGTCTGGTTCCAGTTCTAAGTGGAAAAGCTTTCATTTTAATTCCATTCAGTAAAATATTAGCTGTGAGTTTGTCATAGACAGCTTCAATCAGTCAAGAAAACGTGCCACTGGGTGGCACCTGTGGCTCAGAGTAGGGTGCTGGCCCCAAATACTGGAGGTGGTGGTTCAAACCCGACCCTGGCCAAAAACTACAAAAAAAAAAAAAAAAAAAAAAGTGCCACCTATGCCTAAACTCTTCAGTGTTCTAATTAGAAAAGGATGCTGGATTTTATCACATGCTTTTCTTGCACCTATTGAGAGGATCATATGGGCTTTGTTTTTGCTTTGTTGATATGGTGAATAACGTTTATGGATTTACATATATTAAGCCAGCCTTTCATCCCTGAGATGAAACCTACTTGATCATGATGTATGACTTTTTTGATGATAAGCTGTAATCTATTGGCTAGTATTTTGCTGAGAGTTTTTGCATCTATATTCATTAGTGAAATTGGTCTGAAGTTCTCCTTTTTAGTTGTGTCTTTTCCCGGTTTTGGTATCAGGGTGATGTTTGCTTCATAGAATGTGTTGGGGAAGATTCTTTCCTCCTCAATTTTTTGGAATAATTTCTGCAATATAGGAATAAACTCTTCTTTGAAGGTTTGATAGAATTCTGGTGTCAAGCCATCCAGACCAGGGCATTTTTTTTGTTGGGAGATTTTTGGGGGGCAAAGGTCTATCTATTTTTATTTATTTTTTCAAAAAACCAACTCCTTGTTTCATTAATTTTCTGAATGATTCTTTTGTTTTCAACTTCATTAATCTCTGATTTAATTTTGGATATTTCTTTTCTTCTGCTGGGTTTAGACTTAGAGTGTTCTCTTTTTTTCCAATTCCATAAGATGGCTTGTGAGTTTGTTGATGCACTCTCTTTCTGTTTTTTGAAAGTAGGCTTCTAAAGTGAAAAAGGTTCCTCTCAGGACTGCTTTTGCTGTAACCCAGAGGTTTTGGTAACTTGTATCTTCATTGTTGTTATACTCAAGGAAGTTAATGATTTCCTTTTTTCTTTTTCTTTTTTTTTTTTTATATGGAGCCTCAAGCTATCCCCCTGGGTAGAGTGCTGTGGCATCACAGCTCATAGCAACCTCCAACTCCTGGGCTCAAGAGAGTCTCCTGCCTCCGCCTCTCAAGTAGCCGGGACCACAGGTGCCCGCCATAATGCCCGGCCAT
>CAUYQV010137631.1:0-14975 GCA_963574575.1 Galagoides demidoff
ATAACTGAGAAAATGACATGAAGGCTGTGTTGATCAGTTTGATGGAAGTATTTCAGATTGCATGTGAAAACCCCACACTGTACCCCAGAAGGGCATTAATGTACATAGTTACCATTCAATAAAATTTAAAAAAAAAAAGAATTAAAACTTATGCTTATCAAAATATACCATTAAGAGAGTAAAAAATATGTTTCTCAGCATATTTTTGAGATTCTCCCATGTTGTAATATGCATCAGTAGCTATCAACTGAGGAAAAATACTTGCAAATGATGTATCTGGTAAAGGATTTGTATCTAACATATATAAAGATTGTTCAAAACTCAATAATGAGGAAACAAACAACCCAATTGAATATGTAGTCAGACACTTCACCAAGACTAATCAAATACATGGATGGTAAGAAATACCTGTACCTGTGCTCAACATCATTAGTCACTAGCGAAATGCAAATTACAACCACAATGGGATACCGCTGTGTACCTATTAGAATGGGTAAGATTAAAAAGTCTGAGCATACGAAATGTTGATTAGGAGGTAGAAGAAGTGGAACTCTCAAAAACTGCTAGTGGGAATATTAATAGTGTAATCACTTCACAAAAAGAATTTGCTAGTTTCCTAAAAATGTTAAATATGCACCTATTATGTGATCCAGCCATTCCACCCTTAGGTATTTACCTAAGAGAAAGAGAAACATGTCCACAAAGACGTGGCCAGAAATGATCCTAGAAGCTTTATTTTTAATAGCCCCAAACTGGAAAAAATCCTACATGTCCACTGACAGGTAAATGGATAAACAAACTGTGATTTACCCATACAGTGAAAAAGCTACTTAATAATAAGGGAAATAAACTACTGATACACACTACAATATGAGAGAATATAAAAAATATGCTGAGAAAAAGAAGCCAGACAGAAAAAGGGTACTTTTATTTTGTGTTCATTTATACAAAACCTTAGAAAATGCAAACTAATTTCTAGTGACAGAAAACAGACCACTGGTTGTGGTGGCACCTGTGGCTCAGTGAGTAGGGTGCTGGCCCCATATGCTGAGGGTGGTGGGTTCGAACCCGGCCCCAGCCAAACTGATACAGCAACAACAAAAAGTAAATAAATAAAAGTCTTAAAAAAAAATAACTAAGACCACTGGTTGCACTGGTGGGGGAAGAAGGAGGAGAGCTGTCAAAAGAGCATGAGGAAATATGGGGGTAAGAGTGTTTGCTCTCTTGATTGTGGTGATGCTTTCATGAGTACATTCATAATGTCACACATTGTCAAATGATACACTTTAAATTGATACAATTATCATATTAATTAGCCCTTAAAAATGTAAAGGCTTAAAATAATAGTTATTTATTACCTCTTATGATTTTTTGGTTCAGGAATTTAAGCAAACTTCAATTGAGTGTTATTTCTAACCCAGAAGCATCAAGAAATTCAGGCACTAGCAGCTAGCGGCTGCACTGACTGGAAGCTCCAAGACTCACATGTCTGATGACTTTTCAGAGTGACTAGAAGGCTGGGGTCAGTTGGGAACATTGACTAGTGTGTCTACACGCAGCCCTTGCAGTATGGTCATCTCAGAGCAGTCCAGGTCCTTACTTGGTAAGTCAGGGCTCCCAGATCCAGTGTTCCAAGATGCCCAAGCAGAAGATACAGGGCTTCTCATGACCCAGCTTCAGGAATCCCTGCTCATCACCTCTGCCATATTCTATTGGTCAAGCAAGTCACTAAAACCAGGCAAGGTTCAAAGGGAAGGAGAATTAGACTCTATTTCTCAGTGGCTATATTTACCCACCATGATGGCCTAGTAGAGTGGGAAGAATAGTTTGGCAAATCTGCCACTGTCACTTTGTGGCTCTAGAAATACCATTTAACCCTATTCAGACTCAGTTTCCTTGTCTGCAGAATGGGAATAATCAAAACCTTACAGATGGTTGTGAACAGTAAACTCTCATACACAACCTATTCTTTGCCAAAAATAAAGACAGAGATGCAATGAGCTTTCCCTGGCTGGAGTAGAGTGAGTGAAATGAGCATTGGCTGATTGTGCCAATCTCAATTCCAGCTCATGAAGAAAGTTACTCCAATTCTCTGAGCCCTGGATTCCTCACCTGTAAAATGTAGTTGAAAATACCCACTGTTTAGGGTTCTTGTGAGGATTACAGATACTGCCACAGTAGAGTCTGATGATGCCACCATTTTGAAGTGAAGAAATCAAAGCACTTACTGAGCTCAAGGAAGCTAGTTCCCTCTCTGTTCCCTTTCTGTATCAGCCTTCCATCTTGGTCTCATGGAGAATTCTGGGCCTCTGTAGAGATAAGGAAGATCACTGCTAAGTTTTGGAGAAGAAAGGAAGAGGTGAACAATTGCAGAGATAGTAGAAAGAGAGGTGCAAGGGCCCTGGCGTGAGAGCAAATAGTGAGAGGCAAATGGTGCTGAGCTCGTGATTTGCCATCAGTAGGCAGAGTGGTTTGCTTTTTCTGCACAGTGTGTGGCCACTTCACATAAGTGACTTTGTATTATTTTCACTGTAGCATTTAAGATTCAATACCTATGCATAATTTCTGTCCTTGCTAGTACATATTGCATTTTGCCTTTGAAAGTGTATGATTGCTTTTTTGTTTATTTGGTTTTCATTTTTTGTCAAGCATAAAACTGCTAAGGTCCGTAGTTGCCTGATATTAGGTTCCCCTAACACTGCACCAGGAGCCAGGTGGGAGGGGGGATCCAGGGAGGGGATGTAACAGGGAAGGAAACTGATATTTACTTAATGCGTATGACGTGTCAGATGCCATAGCAAGTACTATCCATTGACTTGATCTTCCACATCTTCAAAGTAGAGCTATAAAATTACTAACACGTATTAAGTGTTATACTATGTACCACACCCTGGTCTAAGTGCCTTAACTTGCTTAGAGATTAGTACATCTTAACTTTTTGTCTCCTCCAAATCAACACCTGAGACAAGGATTTGTGTGCAGGAAGTGGCTTTAGGGAAGTGAGCATGGAGGGATGAATGAGAATGTGATGTAAGCAATTTGCTGAAGGGAGAAAGCCCAATAATCGTTATGTCACTGCCGTGCTCAGCCCTACTGGGGACCCTCAGAGGAACCTGGTAAGACACTCTTCAGAATTGTTCCAGCAGAGGATAGGGAAAATGGAATATTTATCCAGGACTCCCATCCCATTCCTAAGGGTTGCCTCCAGAGGTGTCAGCTCTAGAGTCCAGGCCTGTGCCCTGGAGCAAGATTCCTGGAGCCAGGAGAAAGCCCTCAGGCTTCTAGAGAAGAGCGGCCAGGCGTGTGGGATGAGCAACTGTCAGCTCCAGCAGCCACCTGCATGCAAACCCCGGGTAGACCAAAACCTTCTGTGTCTGGGCAGCAACCAATTTGGTCCCCTATTTTGACTGGAAGAAAACAGAGGTAAAGAGAGTTGAAGTAGCTTGCTGAAGATTCCCTAGTTGAAAAAGCGGCAGAGCTGCAATTTGTACTCAGCATCCTAACTCCACTTTCTTCGCTGTTTTACCTCTCAGAGGAGTATGACCACAGAGGTGCTTAGAAACAGACCCAAAGTCTCAGAGTTACCAATGTAGTTCATCCACAGCAAACTTGTATTTGTTTTTTTTTTTGTTTTTGTTTTTGAGACGGAGCCTCAAGCTATCCCCCTGGGTAGAGTGCCATGGCATCACAGCTCATAGCAACCTCCAACTCCTGGGTTCAAGTGAGTCTCCTGCCTCCGCCTCCCAAGTAGTTGGGACCACAGGTGCCCACCACAACGTCCGGCCATTTTTTGGTTGCAGCCATCATTGTTGTTTGGCAGGCCCGGGCTGGGGATTTGAACCTGCCACCTTAGGTGTATGTGGCTGGCACCTTAGCCGATTGAGCCACAGGCGCCGAGCCAGCAAACTTGTATTTGAACCTTTATCTGAATGCCTGAACTCTGCAGTGTAACCCGCTATCTTCCAAAGACACAGCTCCAAAGAGTAACTTTATCACATCCAGGAGCTCCCCTTAAGCAGAAGCAGCTTTCTCTAAAAGCCCATTGACTATATCAAAACACCCTTTCCTAATGGACAGTGGCCTATATTTAGCCATCACCTAGGCACTTTCACTGTGCTTTTTTATGTTCTGGGAGCTCTAATAACTGAAACGCAATACCATCTACTTACGGTAAACACATAACCCCTCTTTATGATTGAAAATCTCTGCTGTTGGCTTTCTCTTTGAGTGGCTACCTTAATAAACAAGCAATTACTGGGAAATGAATGGATAAACAATGTATTTCTTTGAGGGGCTAATAAATCTTTGGCTCCACTTTCTCAACTTTTTCTTCTACTTTATTACTCCCATTGGCCTGAGTCCACGACTAACCATATGAGGGAAATAATGAATCAATTGATCAATTAGAGAATCAGTGGCCCCGTTTTAACATTCTGCATTAGGCAGGAACTAATTGCTTGATTTCAGATGCTTTTTAAAAACATCTCAGCGATCAATAGGTCTGTGACTATGTTTGAAATAGATAAGCAGCTTAGAGTGGGTCAAAGGAAGCCCTCTATGTCCCGGTACGGTAGCCCCAGGTTCCTCCGGCCTTGTATTGGGGAGGTTTTTCTTTCTTCATAGATGTTTTCCAAGGCTTCTTTGATTACCAGGTCTTCAACCAATGTCTCTTGTGGACTCCCTAATGCCTGGATGGAGCAGTGGACTCTAAGGAGCCTTCCAGGCTTGTGAAGTTTGTGAGGAGATGGAAGAGCAAACAGACATCTGAGGCTCTTTGCACTTGAGCAAAGGCTGAAAACAAATAATGTAAGCAGAGCTGGAGTTTTCTCCACCCAAGAGAAAGCAGCAATCAATAACTGATGATGCTTTCATGGAGCATGATGAAGCATTTTCCAGAATGCTTTAAGAAGGCCTCCAGAGCACACACAGGAGGCCCATTGCCTCCAGCAGGCCCTGTTCCTGTCTTCCCCCACATCTTTTCACCCTGGAGTCACCTGCTTTAATGGAATCCTCCTCATTTTCAGAAACTAATGTCTAGAACAGCCTAGCGGATTTCACCCTGCTTAAAACTCCATAGGGGATACCCACCAGAGAGAGGAAGTCTGCATAAACAGAAAAGGTCTATTTTTCTTTCTTTGCAGAGTCTAGAAAAAATCAGGACTGATGCTGTCTCCAGCCAAGTGTGCCCTGAACCCTGTGTGTCCAAATGCTCAGAAATCAGCATGAAGGGGAATAAATGAGTTTATATTTGAAACTCAGAGAAAAGGACAGCACCATTGTGTCCTGCTAAACCACCTTGGAGAGAAGAAAGAGATGGGATTTCCCTCTAAGGACTCATAGCTGTGGTTCCATGGAGTCTGAGTGGCCAAATGCTTCAATGACTAAATGCTCCCATCTTTTAAAACCCTAATTCTTATTTCCAAGCACATGCTCTGGGTAATAAAGTCTAAATGAGAAATCAAAATAAAAGCATGATCTATAAGCAGACTTACCATTATAAATTGAGCTTGTTTCAATTCTTTCCATCAGGGAGCCATCCCCACCAGAGAGTCCACTGGAATGGACAGTCACTGAATGACATCTCACAATCTGACACCTTTTTGAACCATGAAATGTTTGGGGAGGGAGGTCCATAGAGCCACTTTTGGCTACAAAGAGAGAAAATCTCTCTACTCTCCAAAGAAACAACTTGTTTTGGTCTCAGTAGGTCTCCCTCTCACAGACACCTCTTTACACACCCTTGCCAGCCCGGCCCAGTATCCCAGCCTTGGCTTTTATAGTTTCTTTTCTTTTTTCTTTTTCTTTTTTTTTTTTTCTGCAGTTTTTGGCCAGGGCTGGGTTTGAACCCACCACCTCTGGCATATGGGGCTGGTGCCCTACTCCTTTGAGCCACAGGTGCCACCATTTTTTTGTTTTTTGTTTTTTTTGAGGCAGAGTCTCACTTTGTTGCCCTTGGTAGAGTGCTGTGGCATCACAGCTCACAGCAACCTCCAACTTCTGGGCTCAGCCAATTCTCTTGCCTCAGCCTCCCGAGTAGCTGGGACTACAGGCAGCCACCACAACACCCAGCTATCTTTTTTTGTTGTTGTTGCAGTCTGGCCGGGGCCAGGTTCAAACCCCCCACCCTTGGCATATGGAGCCAGCCCCCTACTCACTGAGCCACGGGCACCGCTTCTATGGTTTCTATGCAGGGTCCTTTCCACTCAGAGACTTTGCATCAGAAAAATCAGGCATGTCACGGGAGCAGTTCTCTAAGCAGACATGAGAATTCCAATAGCTACCATTTATTACTAAGAAGCAGCAGGAAGGTTATACAAACATGACTGTACTTAATCATCCCAACAATCCTCAGAGGCAGGTACTATAGACCACAATTAATAGACGAGCAAAATTTCTAGCCCAAGTTGGCATGACTCCAAAGGCCCTGCTGTGACCATGCTGCTGTACCACAGACGTCATGAAGGCTTCCAGGAGGAGAGCCATGCGGAGATGCAGAATAAGGACATTGACTTCAGCACACACTAGTGCCACCCCCTGCCTGGGACTGTTCCTCCTGAGACAGTCCCTGCCATCAGACAGCAAGGGTGAGCTCCATCTCTCAAAACCCATAGCTTGAGAATATGTTTGCATTTGCCATGTATGTCTTCCCCAGAAATCTTGTCATCTGTGGGTGGGTCTGGCTGCATGGTTCACACATTTCCTTTCTAACTGTTGCTCCAGAGCAGACATGCAGCACTTCTTAGCAAGGAGATGACTCTGGACCCTTCCTTCAGGGATCAGAGGTCCTATCACTAATGAGGAAAATTAGCTCACAAGCCTCCCCAGCTTTCTTCAAAACACAGGGACATGTTTATTTAATAAACACCCTCCAAATAAAAATTATGTTTGTTTTGTGAGGCATATAAACAGTTCCACTGGAAAACGTCTTCTCTTTAATATGTGTCTACAAGTTATGAGACACGACACACCCCCGCCTAGGCTTACCAAAATAAAGGAGGGTCAGACAGATTACTCATCAGTTAATTCAGGAAATCTTTTGATTTCAAGAGCATAGGTTTGAAAACAAGAAAGTAGAACAAACCAGCCAGTATTTATTGGGCACTAACATTGTTCATCACAGTTCTAGCCATCCTGAGATTTAAAACAAGACTAACAAGGTTAAAATGAGAACAAACAATACAAAAAAGTATTTAATGAAGTGCAGAATTACACAATGCTGGCCATAAATGCCAGGAATAAGGCCAATGAAGGCAACAAAATACAGGGAACTCAAAGACAGACCAGATTTATCTGTCAGACTAGCAAGAGAACACCAAGAAATTAACCTTTACGAATAAATATCATAACCCTATTAAGGATTATCATTACTATTATTGCCTCCACTTTGATACATATAGTATACCCAAAATATCAATAGTACGAATACTATAATGCATGTGCTATTCCTACAGAGGACCATCCCTATGGAAACTATCTTAAAACTTTCTTTGACTGACTTAATTTACTTTCAAATGGAAAATAAAGAAGTAGTAATAGGAATACAAATCGAATTCCTTTTCTCGACAATATTAGAAGTGACCAAAGTCACAACTGCAAAACGTTTGTGCAGAATTACCTAGAAAGCTCTAGACAATCGGACTGATAATATTCCATTGTATAAATACTACATATGTGTATTTTTGTGTCTTGAACTACAATCAATACTTTGAAAGACATCTAATCTGTATGCAGCGTTATGGCCCACCCTGACCTAACAGCTAAGTAGGAAAATTAGAGAGAAAAATCAAATATTGTATGCCAACTTCATACTAGTAGGAACCAGAACACTAGGGTACTACTTTTTAAATTAAGCTTAATAATAAGTATAGAGACCTAGAGCAACCCCTGAAGGGAAACACGATCTCTCAGTTACAAGGACTAATGAAAGCAATTGGCTTTTCAGGGGGAGAAATAGAAATAGGAACAGAAATGTGAAGTTGCCCCTGCATCACTCAAATGAGGGATTAATCCTGGAGGCTGAACTCACTTTTTCCTTTCACAACAAGACTAGAGTTCCTCTAGCTTGAAATCACAAAAATTAAAGGGGTTTTTTTTGTGTGCTAAGGCAATTACAAGTTAAAAAACTATATATATATACATATGTATATATATATTACATTTTTTAAATTATATATAAATATTAAAAAATTACAATGTAAATTGCACACAAACTTTATGGACACCCTGTATATATGGTTAATAATAGCATGAAATGTCCAATTTCCTAAGTTTGAAAGTTGGTATCTCTGACATTTCGGCACTTTTTGTCTTATTTTATTGTGAAGGTACATCCGCAGTCTTTCAAACACATGTTTTGGCTTGTGACTATCCTTCAAAAACTTTACAGTAATTTTTATGAAACCATGGATAAGTCAAAAGTTCATGTTATTTTCAAATGAATTCCATCATGGAACTGACATACTTTGAGCAGCACAGACAGCTCAAAGTATCAATGAAGCATTTGGGCAGGATGTGGCTAATGTATACACAATATGTCATCTATGGCTTCAGAAGTTCTGTTCTGGAGATTTTAATCTTGAAAATGAGCCACATGAGCAACCTGAGACCAAGGTGGATAATGATGAACTAAAAGCTATTGTGGAAATGAATCCATTTCAACCTACGCATGAATTAGCATCAAGTTTGACGTTGTTCTTCTAACAATATTGGACCATTTGAAACAAATCAGTAAAGAAGCTAGATAAATGGCTACCACATGAATTAAACAAGTATCAGAAGAGAAATTATCTCAAAGCTTGCCTTTCTCTGCTATCACAACATGAAGGTGAATATTTCTACACTGTATTGTGGTTACATGTGATGAAAAATGGATGCTTCTTGACAATTGCAAGTGTTTGGCACAATGGGTGGATAAAGTTGAAGTGCCAAACTAAATATTCATCAAAAACAGCTAATGGTGTCTGTTTGGTGGTCCATCGCTGGTATTATCCACTACAGCGTCATGAAACCTGATCAATCAATTACAGCAGATGTTTGCTGTAACCAATTGGACAAAATGATGAGGATGCTTGAAATTAAGAAGCCAAGATTTGTCTTGATAGGACAATCCTCTGGCAAAATAACGCCTTCCCCCATGTCACACAAATAGCACTGCTTAAACTACAGAGGCTGATGTTGGAAACTCTCTGTGATCCCCGGTATTCACCAGACCTTGCATTTGTTAACTCTCCTGCCTATGCTTCTAAATCCTAAATTAACCTAAATCCCTTATTCCATGTTTTCTGCCCTATTTCTCAATATAAGTTTAAGTATTAACTAATATTTACTGAGCAGCTACTTTGTATTAGGATCATACGTGGGCTGGGGATGCAGCAATAGGCAAGGTGATGATGGCCTGGGCCATGCTACAGCCTTATTCAGTGATCCAGCTTTGTAGATGGAAGCTATTGTAGGTGACATCACAGCTGGGCTAACTCTGCCATTTCACTCATCATAACACACGAGTGGGAAGAGCTGAGCCAAGGTTGAGCTTGAGTCTCAGCTTTAACAGCAGATTTCAGGCATGTTTGCTAGTTTTAATGAGGTGTGGAGTGGGTCCCTCCAGAGCCTATTAACAGACGGGATTGAGGAGCTGCCACAGAAACTTATTCTGAGGGGAAAGGCAGTTGGGTAGATAGAATGGCAAGAATGAATTCCCCTTCATTCCAGCTCATGTGTGCAGGAAAAGTCACATTATTATATCAAAAGTAAAATCCTCTCTATTTGACTTGGACCTCTATCCTACAAGGCTGGAAAGAAAATCCACTGAGTTTAACTGGACTCATGTCCTCTCCAGGGGCATGTGAAAGTCCGAGGGTTGTTGAGAGAGCTGAATATTTGGGGAGGTCATCCCAGATATCATTACTGCATAACAAATTTCCACCAAAACTTAATGTCTTAAAACAGTCATTTTCTTTTGTTCATGATTTTGTGGTTCAGGAATTTGGGAAAGGCTGGATTGGGCCATTCCTGCTGCAGTCTCTCATGTGGTCACACACAGATATTGACTTGGGTTTCAGGCATCAGCAGATCCCACTGGGTTGGAGGCCCACGACACCACAGCACAAGGCTCAGTCAGGGCCATTGACCCTGAGCAACTACATGTGCTTTTTTTCAAATAGCAGTATCAGGACAATTGGATTTCCTGCACATGGCTTCCATGGAGTAAGTGAACTAGGCAGACATTGCACTGACCTAACTTTGTACGTCATGAAGCATCCTTTCTGCCACATTCTGTCAGTTTCCAGAGAATCCAGAACTCTAGGGGAGGGGAAACACACTCCATCTTTTGGTGAGAGAGGCAAGGTTGCATTGCAAATCAGCTTTGGAAATGGGAGCTGTTATAGCCATTGAAATATACAATCTGCCCCTGAGGATCACCTGGTCTCAAATCGTCGTGTTTATTTTTTAGGGTTCAACACTCAAAATGAAGAGGTGGTATGCTTCTGGGTTAAGCATAGAGTATAGGAATCACTGTTCAGGCAAGAGTCTTGGTTTGTAAAATCTAAAACTCCTAAGGAACACCAGATATATATCTTGTCTGAGCTTCTATAACCACCCTAGGGGCATGACCAAGGAAAAACTTCCCTGAACCCAAAGACTTCTACTGCCATTCTGACTTAGGAAATGTTTCTCCTTTCTCTTACAGAGGATACACCATAATCTCTTCCTTGAGCTGAAACTTCCCAGGAGGAAAGGGCAGCCACTGGCCAGCACAATGTGAAGGTGCCACTGATACCTAGCAAGTAGAGGGTGGAGGTGCCACTGAGCATCCCACAGTGGCAGTCCCACAGAAACAAAGAAATTTTCAACCCACAGTGTGAATAGCAACGTTGGGAACTCACCATACATTAATTCAAAACCATTTTGAGTAACTCCCCTGAAGTGTTAGAGATAAATGTCTATGCTATGGAAGCAGCTTCAGTTTTTTCTAGAAGAGGCCCGGGAGTCTTTGGGATAAGTTTTCAGTTAGATCCCCAAGCCTTCTTGGGATGGCACTGTGCACAATGAATCTTGAAGTCTTTCTTAATTCAACCCCAGCTAAACCATCATCTCTTCTCTCTGCCTGTTCCCTATGCACTATGGCTGCAATGTCCTCATTGCCTTCCTTCCTGAAACCCCAATGCCAGATGGTAGCCATTACTTATCTACACCATTTGCTACCGAGTATACAAATGATGCAAAACTCTGTCAGATGTTACTAGGAAAAAAAGAGGTGAAATGCTTCAGTTAGAAGTCACATCTAACTTGCCTTCTTTCTATTATTCTTCCTGCCTCAACCAGGAAACCCCTTCTTGGCCCCCAGGATCCTCCATGGGTCTTCGGCACACCTGTTCCTCTAACTCAATCTTCCTCTATATAACACCCTGTGACACAGTTTTGTTTTGCCTTATTACCAAACAACTTTAATAAAAGGCAGATTGGTACAAGTGTTACAATAAGGTAGCACTCAAAGGGCAATGTGAGAACTGCTGAGAAGAGATGGATGTCAACTGGGGTGCCATTAGCCTGCTCGTGAATAAGAAATAAACAACGGACTTGAAGAGTTGCATTAGCTATTTCATACTATTACAATTTGTTTTAGTGAATTATCTTTCTTAGAACACCAAATGGTCCCCTAATGGCCTGCAAGATTTGAAACGCTTCCAAAGCATTAACAGTTTTCTGTATTTAGTCACTGGGAGGTCTGGATTTCAGACCTTATGTTGGCCAACAGCCAGAGGGTACCAACTTAGAAGTACTTAGATTTGCAAACTCTGTAGTTACTCAAACAAGTTAGCTTCAGGGGTCAATATGTGGGTCCTATCAACATCATAAATTCAGTTCCTCATGTACATATAGCAAACTTATTGCACATATGTGGAGAACTTTCCTAGATGTGCCTTCTTATTATACATTTTTTGACTCTGTTTTTCATGTGCATTTTCAGTTCTATCAAAATAATGCTGTCACCTTCTCTTAAAGAGACAGCCATAAAGAATTGAATATGATGCCCAAAGAACCATATCCTTGCAGTCTGCATGTCAGGGTGGTGAGGTAACATTTGTAACTTTTTAATCTTTGTTTCTACCCCATTCTGTACCATCACTTTTTTTTTCATTTGTACCCTAAGAAATTCTTCCCTCCCTAGAACTAAGGAGAGATGAGTTATCTACTTAGGGACGTAAACAATGGTCAGGAATAACATAAGAGACAGGAAAAGTCCAAAACTAGTTTTTCACTCACAGAGACTATATAAAAACATCAAAGACTGATAAATGAGAGAGATGGAGTGAGCAGAACCTCAATTACAAGGAAAACAGAAATGGAGAAACTTTGAACTTCCCGGAGCAGAGGAAGGGCCATGGGAAGCATCCTCAGCCCTAGCTGTCCACTCAGGACCACACTTTTTCCCTACCAAGGGACCAGTTGTATGTCAAGTGTGTCTGGGCTTTAGGAAGCCCTGTCCAGGTATCTCCCTCCTCCACTGGGTGAGGACAGCTATGGGGATAAAGATCATGGTGGTGCTGGTGACACGCAAGGGGAGAGCTGTTGTTTCACCCAGTCACACTAGAGGAAACAATTGGAAGATTTCCCACTAAGCTGAGACCAAGAGGAAACACACTTTATTTCAACATTAGCAAATATGTAAATGAGGAAGTTTGCTTAATTCTAGCTCTTGGGGGAAGCTACAGCTCATTATAAATCCTCCTTGCTTCCCCCTCCCCTCTCCCTTCCTTGCCCCATCCCCACCCCATGCAGTGACGTTCAAATTCACATAAAATCCTGAGAACAAATAATATTCAATCATTCTTGACCTAGTTTCCTTTAGTCCTATTTAACTTCTCAAATCTGTCTACCTTTAATCCAGAGATCCAGATTAAATATCCATACGTGTACCTAATACATATCCATTAAATTGTTACTAAAAGATTATGGGCTATCTTCATCAAAGATTCCTCTCCCTGAAATGCACTTTCATAGAAATTTTTAACAGATAAAGAGAGCAGGGAAGTCATGAATTGTATTTAAATTTCCTTCACCAGTTGTTGGTGCCATGTAACACTTCTAAGGAGAACTCACACCACAGTTCTGGCTTCACACATAACATATCACACAGATGATAAGGAATAATTTCTTAACATGATTCTAATCCATCTACGATATGTTAAGACGACCAGATTTAAAGTTAACAGGGCTGTCCAAATGTTTACGGCCCAAACGTCCTATTCTGTTACCATTTAATTTTATGGCGGCACGGCCATTTGCCAAACTTCTCCAGTTATCACTTTCCTCATCTTTAAAATGAAGAAATTAAACAACACAATATGGTATATCTTTCTGGCATGCTTCTATTATCTACAAGGATAGAATTCTCTTCCCTATTGTCTATTATTTCTTATGTATGAAATGTTCCCTAATTTTTATTCGTCTGCTCATTCAAATGCGGTTTCTATTTTCCCGAACTTTAAGAAGACTTGGTTCAGCTCTGGCAGCTTGTCTACCTTCACAGAGCTCTCTCTTACGTCATGTCTATGCCAAGTTAAGACTGACAGTGTCTTACTGTTTGAAATGTCCTCACCCAGTCCCCTTTCCACTTGCTTATAAGCCTCTAATTTTCTTCATCTCTCTTGCCCCTCTCCTACTAACCTCATTTCCATCCAGTGACCCCAACCCATGTTTGCTCAGCTTTTGATTCTTAGGAGCTGGGTCTTCAGACCTTACCACTGCCCCTTGCACTTTAATACAAAGGGAGTATTACAAAACTCTCTCAGCTCCCTCCACTGCTCTCAAATTCACTGGCCTTACTTCTCAGTGAGCTCCTGATGGCCATGTGGGTATTCTTCTGTTCTCAGATCTGTCACACACATCAATGTTTCCCTCACCTCTCCCATGTGGAAGCCAATAGCTCACAGGTCCTATGGTTGTTTCTGGTTTGCCATTAACTTGTATTTGGATATTCCTTGGGATATTGCATATTTCCTAGTTTTGTTAATCTTATTTCCTAGTTTTGTTAAATTTCTTCGTGGCATTTTGTTTTTATTGTGTAGTTGCTGTACCTCTTGTGGGCAATTTAAGAAGTTCCAAACACTATACTGTTACTACCACCACCATTCTCTTAGAGTTATCAAGAGCATGTACTTCAATTTATGGGTTTTTATCACAAATAATGATTTTACCCATTTGTATGTTCTCATGGTTGCGTGTCTTCACATCAGTTGTTTCTTTGGTGTTCTAAAAGTGCAGACAACTAAAATGGAAAAAGGAAGTAGTGAATGACTTTCCCAAGATAGATGAGCTCTGATTTTTATAGCCTGGACAGATTTTGTTATAGAAGTCAGCTGCTCCTCAAATAAGCCAATGTAACCCAAGTGTCAGCCTCTACTTTCTGCATTCCCCTTTCTGTAACACAGTATAGGAAAGAAGAGGAAGGAGATTCCTGAGACTCTCCTGAGTTGCCCACTTGGTTATCTGGTACCATTCCCCCTCTGACCACATGGTGGTCAGTTCCCAGAACACCTCCTCCCTCTGCACAGACTCTTCCAAAGGGGTAGACATACCCACCTTCACTGTTCTGGCCCTCTTGACCCCACCACATTGGGCATAAAACTTTATTAAAGGCTTGACCTAACAAGAGAATTGCACAACAGGAGGAAGAAAGAGCTATATTTTTTTGTATCTTATTTAAAGGTTTTCTATTGATCTAAAAGAAAGCAACAACTAAGAAGTTAAAATGTTGGTGCGGCGCCTGTGGCTCAGTCGGCTAAGGCGCCAGCCACGTACACCTAAGGTGGCGGGATCGAATCCCCAGCCCGGGCCCGCCAAACAACAATGATGGCTGCAACCAAAAAATGGCCAGGCGTTGTGGCAGGTGCCTGTGGTCCCAGCTACTTGGGAGGCTGAGGCAGGAGACTCGCTTGAGCCCAGGAGTTGGAGGTTGCTATGAGCTGTGATGC
>CAUYQV010137639.1:0-12241 GCA_963574575.1 Galagoides demidoff
CTCTCTTGCCCCTCAAACCTCCAGGATCCCTGCTGGGTGGCTCACCTGCCATTGCACAGTGTTTGAGGCCCTGTTGTTCAGTAGGATGTAAGCATTCCGATTTCTACAAATAATCAACATATTGAATCCTATAATGGCATAAATGTATTTATGATCTATGTACGAATGACTTAATAAAAATAAATAAATAAATAAACGGCCGCTATTAATAAAAAAAAAAAAGAAAGAAAGAAACCAGCCAGAGAGGCTGCCTACCTGAGGGAATAGTCCTTCTTTGACTTATCCGAGATCACAGAGGACAACACAACTGGAAATCAGAGAAAAAAATATCTGACTGTGTTGCAGTTAAAATCCAATTCAAAGACTTGGTCTCCTTCAGCTCCCTGCAGGGTGATTGGGTTGGCTCCTTTCCCAGAATAGAGCCTGCTGTCTGCCTCTGGGGAAACGCCCCAGTCTGGCTGGCTGTGCCAGCTGAGATTTGCATCTTTTGTTGTGAGAAGAGCTTGGGCCTTAGCTTGAGGAATGTAGCTCCCTTACTGTTTCGCTTTTGTTTCCTTGGTGTCTCTATCTTCTGCTTCTCAGCCTCCCTCAGCTATGGATGTGGCCCTAATATTCAACTGGACTCCTTTCCTTCCAGCTCCTGTGGGCAGCACTCGGCCAAGAACAGAAAGGGAGATGTGGGCTCTCGGGTTTGGGGAAAGTGCAACGTGTAGCTCCTCTTTAAACTTTTGGGCTCAGTATTACCAGCCCTCCTCATTCTATTAAGCAAAACACAGGAGCCTCCTTCCACTTTCAGCTTCCCCGGGAGATGGGGCCCTGTTGAGAGCCCCCCACACTCTGTGCAAACATTCCTGCCCCTCAGCGACCACTGACCACTGCGTTGCCCTTGTTTTTTGCCTGTGTGTTTTCCCACAGTGTAAGCTCCCGAGGGCGGGGATGAGCCTGGCTTTGTTGATGTGTTAGGGTCAGGCAGATCCTAGGCACTTTATTAAAGCTTGTTGAGTGAACAAGTCAAGCCTCACCTCCCTCTCCAGGAGCCATCCAAGAAAAAAGTCAACCAAAAAAAAAAAAAAAAGGCACTCTCTCATTTGGACGCATCATTGTCCATCTGGTCACTTGGACCAGAAATGCTCAAACTTCCTTTTTGCTTTTATTTCCTAAATCCTAAAGGTCAAATATTTCTTTTTTCCCTTTTTCTTAATGACCTATAATTCACTTCTTATCATCATTCTCTTACTACCATGATTATTCGGGTTCCCATTCTCTTTCACCAGGAATCAAGTACATTTTTTTTTTTTTTATTAAGCACTATAGTTTTAGCTTGAGTTACTAGACCATAGATTGTGTGGTTTAGGCAGGAGACCCTTTTTCCACACATTTCTTTTTCTTTTTCTTTTTGAGATGGAGTCTCACTTGGTCACCCTTGGTATAGCGTTGTGGCATCTTAGCTCACAGTAACCTCAAACTCTTGGGCTCAAGTGATCCTCTTGCCTCAGTCTCCCAAGTAGCTGGGAGCACAGGGCCCACCACAACACCCGGTTATTTTTAGAGGCAGGGTCTTGGTCTGGCTCAGGCTGTTCTCAAACTTGTGAGGTCAGGTGATCCACCTGCCTTGGCCTCCCTGAGTGCTGGGATTACAGGTGTGAGCCACTGCCCTTGGCCAGTTTCACATGTTTCTAAAGGCGCAGAAGTCCACAATCAAGGTCTCAGCATATTCTGTTTCTGGTGAGGGTCCTCTCCCTGGCTTGTGGGATGGCTACCTTCTTGCTGCATCCTCACATGGCAGAGAGCACACAGAGCTCTGGTTTGTTTTCCTTTTCTATAGGGAACCTCATCTAGACTGGTTTATTACTTCCAAAGTTCTCTACCTCCTCCACCATTGCATTGTGGGTTAGGGCTTTCTCTTAGTTAATTCAGGCTTCACTAATAAAATGATTTGGACTGGGAAATTTACAAATAATAGAAATTTACTTCTTACAGTTCTGGAGGCTGGGAAGGCCAAGTTCAAAGTACCAGGATATTCAGTGCCTGGTGAAGGCTCTCTGCTTTCAAGATGGCACCCTCCCCCTGGGTCGTCACAAGGCAGAAGGCAAAAGGGGCTAGCCTTATTCCTGTGAGTGCTTGTATAAGGGCACTAATCCCATTCATGAGGGCGGAGCCATCATAACTCAATCATTTCCTAAATGTTCTAGCTCTTAACATTATTGCATTGGACTTAAGTTTCAACATGAATTTCGGAGGAATATTCAAATCACAGTAGGCTTCGGCATATGAGCTTTGAGGGGACATAAACATTCTGTCCATAATGACTACCATTTGGGTGATTACTTGATGCCCAGTGCTGATTCTACTCCAGTGATTTTTAACCTGAAGTTCAGGGATGCCCCAGAAAGTCCTATAGATGGTCTTTAAGATCTGTCAACTCCTTGGAACATTACATAAATTATTTAGGTGTTTTCTTCTTTCTGGACAAAAGGTTTGCCTTTCTATTGACTTTCAAAGGGATCTGTGCTCCCCTCGCCATCTTCTTGCTTCCAAACCCTTCTTATCCCAACCTGAATGAACTGGGCCAGGACACCCGCCTAAAGCATCACTCTTACCATGCCAGTCTCCAGTTCAAGCTCACCTGCCTCCTTTCACAGCCCTTTGACCTGCTCCCAGCCTATGCTCCTAGCCCTGATGTACATTTCTGTCTTGTCTGGAAACTTTGGATCTGGCAGAGGGGTCTGCCATAATCCTGACTCTTCTTGTATTCTAGGCAGGGATTCTAGGTACTGAGGAGGAGCAAGGGGGCTCTCTCTGGTGCACTCATGGACAGTTGCAGAGGTGGTGCAAAAAGGGGGAGGAAGCTGGGTACATGTTGATAAACGTGCCCAGGTGCTGCTTGGTGTCTGACCCTGGAGTGGTAAAATTTTGGAGCAGGAGATTCATGGAATGTGTGTTTTAGAGAAGAGCTAAATGTGTGTTTTAGAGAAGAGCTAAATTAAACCCCAGAGATTTAATGATCTGGTTTGATCAGCTGAGTAGGGGTGTGGCTGATGTTTTAGACCTGTCTGCTCGTGGAGGAGGGCAGGGGGTCAGGTGTGGGCAGCAAGGAAGCAGCCACTGAGAGAGTGGTGGCGCTCTGCAGGTGGGGAGAGCAAGGAGGGTGGTGTGGGGTCTGCACTGGGCACCAGCAGAGGTAGCTGGTCAGGCAATCAACTAATATTTCTCAAATAGCTACTTCATACCTGGAAGAACTCCTTCCATGGGTTGGAATCTCAGGAGCTAGACTTTAGCCACCAGAAGGAGACTAAAGATGTGGAGCTGGTGGCAGAGGGACTGGACATGGACAAATTATCAAGGCAGGGACAGTTAACAGGGCATAAGGTAGGGGTCTCATTTTTCACAGAATAAGGCAGGAATAACCTGGAATTCTTTTTCTTTTCTTTTCTTTTCCTTTCTTTTTGAGACAGAGTCTCACTTTGTTGCTCTTAATAGAGTGCCATAGCATCATAGCTCACAACAACCTCAAACTCTTGGGCTAAAGTGATCCTCCTACCTCAGTCTCCTGGTAGCTGAGACTATAGGTGCCCACCACAATGCCCAGCTAATTTTTCTATTTTTAGTAGAGATGGGGGTCTTGCTCATGCTCATACTGGTCTTAAACTCCTGAGCTCAAGCAATCTACCCGCCTTGGCCTCCCAGAGTGCTAGGACTGCAGGTGTGAGCCACTGTGCCCGGTGTTTACACACTGGAGTTCTCAGCCTGGGAAGCTGAGTAGAATCAGACTAGCATCAAGGAGAGAATTCCTGCCTCCATCGCCAGGAATACATCTTCAGTGATAGCATTTCAGGCAGCATCATGGATGGTCATAGATAATATCTCACATTTACTGAGCACTCCCCACACGCGAGGCATCGTTCCACTCTCTCCACGTGTGTGGTCTTACTGAATCTTCACAGCCAGCCTGTGAATCGGATAGACGGTCATCCTAATTTTCAGAGGTGGACACTGACACAAGGGGCTGTTAAGGGTTAACTTATCCAAGGTCACACGCACATTTGGTTAGTGATGGAGGTCGGATCTAGATCCAGAATGGCCACTTTTGAGCAGGAGACCTTACTTCTGGCCCTGAGCGCCACCACTTAGGCAGGTGACAGGTCTGAAAATCTGAGTCCTGTGCACTGTGTTTCTTAGGCCACGGTGAATGCTCGGTGAATATTGCTGCCTTCCCGACCAAGTGTCATTTGTCTCTGTTGCCCCCCTACCTTCTACCCTGTGGATGACCCTGACATTTAGTATTGAAAAGCAGAGACAGAGTGGGGAAAGTTCGGAGTGAAACAACAAAATGATTCAGGAAAGAAAGGGATTGATGTATGTCGAAAGATAAAAAGAGATATATTTATCTGACTGAGTTGGGTGATGGCTAAGAACAGATGTGAACACCCAACGGGGCAAAGAATGAGCGAGATCTGTCTTTTTTTTTTAGGTTCTTTGCTGCTTCAGCATCAATACTCCTCTCTCTGCAGTCTCATGCTGAAATCCAACAAGGATTTATTGAGTGTGGGAAGCTTTGCTTTGAGATTTGATGTGTTTCCAGAGGCTGCGTCTTAAGTGGATCAGTTGTAAGGTAGAAACCTGAGGGCGTGGGCGCGAGTGCCTTCATCTAGCTGATGTGTTTGGGTCTCATTGTTGGAAGCCATCGGATGAGTGGGATGAGACAGCAAGATATGATTTTTGTGCCTGAGAGAGACCTTCAAGATCCTATAATCTTCATGTTACAGATGCAAAGACTGACACTCCAAGCAGTCCAGTGATCTGTGTAGAGTCACACAGGGAAGCTGGTGACAGCAGGGGCAGGGAGGCACCCTGATCAGAAAGAACAGCTTAATGAAAGGTGTGAAAAGAGGCATTTCCACCACAACACGGACCTCCTGGGGACCCTCTGCCCCAGGCCCGGCTCTGAGCTCCCACAGGGCAGGTCCCTATTCTCATAGCGCTTATGTCCTCATAGAGAATGGCAGGAGCCTGTCTTACACCCAACTAGTCTCCGTCTAGGCAGCCAAAAGTCCATGGGTAAAAACGGACAGCTCTGCCTGCTGGTTTCTCTTTAATTCATGACTCTCCTTCTCGAATGAGCATTCAATATAGCTCTGCCATCTTATCATGCTTCCTTAATATTTTTGTTGTTCCAGTTGTAGTGACGTTAAAATATCTCAGGAAGCTGGCACTATGGCTCGTGACTATAATCCCAGCGATTTGGAGGCTGAGGTGGGAGGATTGCTTGAGCCCAGGAACTTGAGGTTATGGTAAACTCTGACGATGCCACTGCACTCCAGCCTGGCTGACAGAGTAAGATCTCTTCTCTAAACAAGCAAACAAACAAAAACCAAAAATATCTCAGCAAATTCTTTGACACTTCTCCTATTAGGAGATAGGGTCTACGACCCATTTCCTTAAATCTGGGCAGGACTTTGTGATGGTTTTCATGACCAGCACATAGCAGAAGGGACACTGTGTTCTTTTCTTTCCCTTCCCTTCCCTCTCATCTCACTCTGTTGCCCTGGGTTGAGTGCCCTGGTGTCATAACCAACAGTTACCTCAAACTCTTGGGCTCAGATCATCCTTTTGCCTCAGCCTCCTCATCAGCTGGGACTAGAGGTGCCTACAACCACACCCAGCTAGGTTTTCTATTTTGAGTAGAGATGGGGTCTTACTTTTGCTCAGGCTGGTCTTGAACTCCTGAGCTCAGACGATCCACCTGCCTCAGCCTCCCAGAGTGTTGGGATTACAGGTGTGATCCATTGTGCCTAGCCCACATGCTTTATAAATAACACTATTGGTATCATCAATTCATTCCTCTGGGGGCCTAAGTTCTGTTCTAGGAATACACTGGTGAGCAAGACAGATATAATTCTTGTCTCCACAGAGTTTGCATTTGTGGGGCATACGGTAGCCTTCATGAGATCCTTCAAAACATCCCTTTTCCTTGCCTAAGTTCTGATCAAACTGAAACACAGAAGAAAAGATTGACAGGTTCCATTGTTTAACTCTATCATTGCTACCAGCTCTGTGGGAAGGTAGAGGGTAGTGTGCAGACCACGTGGACCTCCTGATGCCGACGTCCAGAGCTGGGCAGCTGTACCCTCCCCATCACAGGCAGGGATGGCCACAGTAGGCTTCCCCACACGGGTGACTGCATGGTGAAGGTCTGGAGAGAAAGGAGCTCCTGTCCCCTGTGAACTGCTCTCTCTCCAGAAGTCAAAGGGACCTGCTGAGCAGAGCGAGCCCACCTGTGCTTCCCAAATTTACCAGTCCCACGACTCCCTCTCCCTCCCCTGGGGTGAGTGGGTGCCCAGAGGGGCAGAGAGGTCAGCAGTGTCACTACCTGGGCTCCCTCCACAAGACGGAAACTTTAGGAGGGGGAACAAGGGTTCTTCCCTCACAGGGAAGAAAGGTAATAATATCCAATAATCAAACACGCAAAGGTAAAATTCTCATTGTGACAAGTCTTCCGTGTGGGGAAGCCTACGGTGGCCATCCCTGCCTGTGATGGGGAGGGTACAGCTGCCCAGCTCTGGGTAATCTATTCAATCATTTATTGATGGAATTTAAGTTGCTCTCTTATTTTGCTATTACAAAAATGCTATGTGAACACCTGGGACATCCATCTAGGAACACATTTGTCAACTAGCTAGTGATGGGTAAATTCCCAGGAGTACAGTTACGGGATCAAAGGAAACGTGCTCTCTCAAAGTTGGATAACTGTTACCAAATTGCTCTCCAAGATCCTTACACCAGGTGCATCCCCCTTAACAGTGTGTGAGAGTAGTTACAGGCTAAAACAAGGGAGGCCCAACGTCTGTTTAAAACGATTCAGATGGAACGTTCAGTTTATACAAAATCATATAGAGTGAAAATAGGTAAAACATAAAATGTTTTCTGGGCATTTAACTCACACAATCTTGTCTAATACTTATTCCTACCAGAAGGGTGTTACATACGATTTCCAATCACAGTGCTGAGACTGAGGCTCAACAGGGTTACACTGCCCCAAGTCACAGAGTTGCAAATGGCAGAGCCCATTCAAACTCAGGGAGTTGGCTTCCTGCTGTTGTGCTCATAACCTCGGGGGACACAGCACCACAGGGTCATTCTTTTTTTTTTTTTTATTAATTGATATCTGTATACATTAATGCAAACATGGGGTACATTGTGCTGTTTTCATATACAATTTGAAACACTTTCGTCAAGCTGGTTAACATAAATTTCATGTCATTTGCTTAATCATTGTATCAAAACATTTATATTCTAGTTCTAGAAAAGTTCACTTGTACCCTTGTTAGACAGATATATAGGTGTCCATCGATCCACGAATGGATCAATAAACTGTGGTATATGTGCACCATGGAATACTATGCAGCCCTAAAGAAAAACGGAGACTTTACCTCCTTCATGTTTACATGGATGGAACTGGAAAATGTGCTTCTTAGCAAAGTATCTCATGAATGGAAGAAAAAGTATCCAGTGTACACAGCCCTTTTATGAAACTAATCTATAGCTCTCAAACAAAAGATACAACTTAATTCTAGCCCAAAAATATGGGGAGGTGGGGAAGGGGAGGGGAGAAGGGCGGATGGGTGGTGGGAGGGTGACCGGAAAGATCACAGGGTCATTCTTCAAGGAAGAGACGGGAATAAAATATCGCCCTGCAGAAAGAGAAATTCCCTTGAGAAAGGCTACAGCTTTCATGCAAATATACCCGGTAGTAAAGAGGAGGAAGGAACCATTGACAATGCCTGGTGTATATGGGAAGAACTGCTCAATACAGTGTTTTCCAAAGATTTTCATGAAAACATCAGCTGGGTTTTGATGCTCGCTGGCTGTTTGAAAATGTTTATTCGTGTTGAACAATGTTTATTTATTGAAAATACCATCTATTTAAATCAAATTATTTCCCTAACTGAATATTTATACGGATGCTTTATTGAATATTCCTAAACATTTCGTCCAAACCACGAACGATTTATTTACAGTTATAAATGTTTACTTCTTTAGAGTAAAACAAAATGGCTTAGAAGGGACTTAAAAGCAAATTGACATTTCTGTGGTTTGTGAACATCTGCAATGCTTTCTGCACATTAGCTGCTGGGTATTTCTGCCTTCGAAAATGGCTTGATACTCTAATTATTTATGTTCAATAAAATATTTGAAATTTATACAGCATCTCTTTTATCGTGTCGTATAAAAGCAGCAGCTCCTGGCTCTGGGACAGGCCAATAGATGGATTTTGAGATTTTTCAAACACCTCAGCTTTGTGCCAGCATTTAATTAGCTGAAACCCCATTTGTTTCACTGTACACTCCAGCACCACGAACGTTAGGCCCTAAATAACCATGGGCTGTAAATAACCATGGGCTGGACGGATGCCAGTTTGAACTGTGAAAAAAAGCAATACCCGAAGTGATGTATTACCTCGCAGTTTTATTCACTGTACTGATGGTTCCAAGAAGCCAGATTTGGAAACTACTGATACCTACAAAGCATCATTGACCCGCTGATGGACGGGCAATTATGCGCTCGCCTCGCTTAGGGGAAGAAGAACCCACTGGAGTCTGGAGGCCTCGGTGGGAAGCCTCAAAATCCTCATCTGTAACATGGGGTGTGAGGGGACGATGATGACCTTCACGAGGGTCATGCAAGGTGACCTCTTTGGCTCTCTCTTCTTTGATTCCAATGATTTTATGCGATTCTGATTGTTGAGCCTCAAGGCTGAGAGGGACTTCCAGTTCCCTCTCCTTCTGCACGTGCCAATTACTTGGCCGTAGCTGTCTCAATGAGCACTATCTTATTGTTTTTGAATCAGGCAGGGGCCCCAGTTTTTAGGGTTACAGTGTGTCTCCCCAGATACAGGCACCCAGTTGGTGTCAGCCTAACAGTGCCTGTCCTGGTTTCCCCGACTGGCGTAGTATGGAGCAAGTAGACACACACTTACTGTAGGGCGGCTCAGGAGCCAGGCAATAGAGTTCCTAACCAGCCCTCCTCCCCACCCCACTCCCTTCTGCGATTCTGAAATTCTCAAGAGTAAGGGGCTCCATACCCCAAGGGAAGGTCTATTGCAATGAGAACAAAATCAGAAACCAGAAGAAGCTCATTTCACTGTACAAAGCTCATTACCGTGGTCACCACGTCCCTTCTCCAAGAGTCCTTTTCTCTTCTTTAATATTTTTCCACAGTATGAGAACACTACGGGTAAAAATGAGGGGAAAAATCAGAAAAAAAATGAGGACTGGACAATGAGGAAGAAGAAATAGGTAGGACACTGGGTGATTTGCAGGAATGAGGATGGGGCAGGCAGGTGCAGTTGGGGCTGCCCTCAAGTCCAGCACCCACCTGCTAATAGGAAGAGAAGTTTGGGCTCCGTCAGAATTTTCCAGTCTCCTCCAATTTGGCCCCAAGCCACTTATGATGCTTCTCTTCTGGGAGTGAGGGCACAACTGTGAGACCACTGCAAAGGCAAACAGATCACCCAAGGTCTCTTCATCCTTTGATGGTGGAGGAGGTGGTGGGAGTGACCCTGAAAATGGAAACCAGGATCTGCCTCAGCTCCACTTTCCTTTGCCCGTGTCCATGTCCGTGATTGTTGAGCTTAGGACCCGGATCTAAGCTCCTCTCTCGCCCCTCCTGTCCCTGTCAGGTTAGGGTGGCTGATGACAGAGGGCACACTGACTTTGCTGCAGCTCCCCCTGCGTAGATGTGCTGCTCTGCTCACCCCTGACTCCCTGACCACTGTAATATGGATTGTCTGTCCTTGTAATCGGGCCTTTCCCTAATTTTAAATAGGGTGATTCGGTTTTTTGCTCTTGAGTTGTATGAATTCTTTATATACTTTGGCTATTAGTCCCTTATCAGATAGATGGTTTGCAGATGTTTCCTCCCATTACGTCATTTTTTTCATGAGTGTTTTACGTTATTTATCTCATTTGTTTCTCAAAACAGTCCTATAAATTGGGCCCAATGGCTCCTTTTTTTTTTTTCTTTTTAAGACTGAATCTCACTCTGGCTAGAGGGCTATGGCATCGTAGCTCACAGGAACCTCAAACTCCTGGGCTCAAGTGATCCTCCTGCCTCAACCTGGGACTGCAGGTGTGCACCACCCTGCCGGGCTAGTTTTCTGTTTTTATTAAAGACGGGGTCTAGCTCTTGCTCAGGCTGGCCTTGAACTCCTGAGCTCAAGCAATCCACCCACCTCAGCCTCCCAGAGAGCTGGGATTACTGGTGTGAGCCACCGTGTCCCCTCCCAATCTCACCTATTTTTATAGATGAAAAATTGATATTCAAAATTTGTGATAGAAGTGAGACTAGGTCCTTTACTTCAGAATACAAAAGTTTCATGTTGTCCTTTTTTTTTTTTTTATTACCTCAGAGAGTTACAGAAGTCATAGTTAAGTGGGATTTCACTGTGAAATTTTAAGTAACACAGAAGGATAAAGAGCAAATGTAAGTTCTCTCAGCCTACTGTCACCATGTCCTGTCCCCCCGTACATGTGCCTTCCCACCTTGACAGTGTGGTGCGTGTCTTCCAACCTGCCTTTGTGCGGTGACACCGGTGGATTGGACACACCTGCGTATATTCACGTAAACAGGATTGAACTCATTTTATCGCTATCAATTCTGGAACATCTTCACTGTGTCAAACATTCACGTCCACCTCATTTCTCAACAGCTGCTTGGACCTCCCAATAGATGGGCGCACTCTCTCTCTCTCTGTATTTTTTTTTAAAATGTCTTCTCTATTGATGGTATTTAAGGTTGTTTCTCACTTTTAAGTTTTACAAACAGTGCTTCATTTAACATCTTTGTAAGACATTCTCACGTACGTGTACAAAGTTTCCGTAGGATGTAATTCTGATCCCATCTAAGGAGGAATATTCCTTGCTAATTGTGTCTGTTTGGGTGGTTTTCTTTGTCAAGGAGTTTGTCTTGTTTGTTTTCAGTCTAGCTCCAGAACTCCTTTTTAGCAACTTAAGCCCATTTATCCTGCAGGTGGTTTTGCTTCTCATCCCAGGACTATGATGGCACTTACTAATTTACTAGGAGAGGTTTATTTTTGAGACAAGTGCTTACTCTGGCACCCGGCTAGAGTGTGGTGGTATCTCCACAGCTCACTGCAACCTCAAACTCCTGGGCTCAAGTGATCCTCCTGCCTCAGCCTCCCAAGTAGTAGGAATGCGCCATCAGACGGAATAATTTTTCTATTTTTAGTAGAGATAGGGTCTCCCTCTTGCTCGGGCTGGTCTAAGACTCCTGAGTTGGAGTGATCTTCCCACCTTGGCCTCCCAAAGGGCTGGGATTATAGGTGTGAGCCACTGTACACAGCCACGATTTTTAAAGAGAGAAACAGTATTTTCAATTGTTTTTCTTCATACCTCTGGCAAATACTACTACTTCTTCCTTCACAGACTGTCCTTCTCCATGTTCCTTACTAATGGCTCGGATTTTGTTCAGGCAATAAAGGAACAATGTAAAACTGGATTTAGCAGGAGACTTTCTTAGAGTCACAGAGTTCTTGCCAGTGAGATAAAAATCCACGAAAGCTGTATGTTTTCTGACAAAGGGACAGCTTCGGTAGGCACGTATATTTTCCTTTAGGATTCCTTCACCTTCCCTTTCCCTCTTCCATGGAAGAAAGACGCAATGACTGGAGGTTAGGCAGTCACCTTGTGCCCATGAGGACAAAAGCCATATGGTAACGCTGGAGCAGCAGGAAGTGAGGAGATGCCAGGATCCTTGGTGATTTCCTTATGCAACTGCTCCAGCCATGCTCTGTGTGCCCTGGACTTTTCGTTCTGAAAGAAAAATAAACCATAATTTGTAAAGACAATGCATTCAAATTATTATTGCATGCATCCAAACTCAGGCCTAGTGGAGTCGTATCTTAGTTGCTGAAGACTCAGCGAGTGAGTTACCTAGAAAATTCTTCTATCTGACCTTCAACGTCATACGTCCTATGTCAAAGACTAAGTTTTTCTTCTAACAAAATACTCTTATTTATTGCTTGTTTTCCTTATTAGTCTTTTTTTTTTTTTTTTTTTTTGAGACAGAGCCTCAAGCTGTCCCCCTGGGTAGAGTGCCATGGCATCACAGCTCATAGCAACCTCCAACTCCTGGGCTCAAGCGAGTCTCCTGCCTCCGCCCCCCAAGTAGCTGGGACCACAGGCGCCCGCCACAACGCCCGGCCATTTTTTGGTTGCAGCCA
>CAUYQV010137642.1:0-12902 GCA_963574575.1 Galagoides demidoff
GCGCCTGTGGTCCCAGCTACTTGGGAGGCGGAGGCAGGAGACTCGCTTGAGCCCAGGAGTTGGAGGTTGCTATGAGCTGTGATGCCATGGCACTCTACCCAGGGGGAAAGCTTGAGGCTCCGTCTCAAAAAAAAAAAGAAAGAAAGAAATTCCTCTCCTTTGCCAATTACCTAGTTTCAGGTATTCAGTTGTAAGCAACAGAAAACAGACAAGCACCCACACCCTTCTACACTCAGCTCAGTTCTACTTCCTTCAGGAAAACTTTCGAGATAAGCCCTCAGGTTTTACTGCTATAGACAACATCAGTGCCTGCCTGGGTAGTTAACCTTCCAAAGGTGCTTCTCCTGCTCTTCCAGTAGACCATGAAGTTACAGAAAGGAGACTGGCCTGGCCCTTGGTGGGTGGGCACTTAATGAGAACTGAGTGGCTCTCCACAGGATGGCACTCCTGGGAGCCTGGGGAAAAAAACCAGAGAGACAGGGAAAGAGAAGAGACCAGAAGGATTTGGGAAGTTCAAGAACAACCTTCGGGAAGTTGAGAGGGTGGGGCATGGGGCAGGTGAAGGGTAGAAGCGAGGGAATGCAGAGCACGGCTCAGAGCCAGCTCAGGCCTACAGAGAGCAGGAGGGAAAAGCCAGACCACGCAGGCCCAGCACTGAGCTGGCAGGAGCAGGGAAGGCAGAGTGTGCCCTCACCTCCCACCACTTGTACACAAGGGCCAGCAGCAAGCTTGGCCAAAGGAGGTCACAGTGGCTGGTGTTGGCAATGCCAGGGTGAGGGTGACAGTGACAGGGCAAAAATGAAAGCAGCCGTGAGCAGAAGGCTAGCACCCTAGGCTCAGGAGCTGGCCCTGGAGGGGTGAGAGGTGCTCAAAAGGAGGGCCAGGGCCAACGAAAGTGGGAGACTCAGCTCAGAAATAGCAGGTGTTAATCTGCCGTGTTGCTCTGCGTGTCATCTGCATGTCTAGCTGGCGCTGGTCAGCCTGTCCTACTCTGGAAGTGCTGTGGCCTAGGCTGGGAACAGGCCTAATCCCTGTCCTCAAAGAGCAAAGGCCAGGTCTCCAGGTCTAGAAGCTTCTCAGCATAGTGTCCCACCTGCTTGTTCTCAGCCCCACTCTGTGCCCCACTAACTGGTCCACTTGACTGGTGGCCTCTTGTAGCAAAGTGGGAGGAGAGTAAACACCAGGGCTCTTGGGGATGCTGGGAGCCAGCTGGAGGCTCAGGACGGGGCTGGAGTACACAGAGGATGGGCAGACTCCAGAGGGAAGACGAGAAGACAGGAGGAGGGCAGCAGACTCTCAGGTCTGAGTCAGCTCAGCAGCTTGTCCCTCCTGCTTCCCCAAGAGCCCATGCCACACACTGGAGTGAGCTCAGAGCTATCTATACCTCCCAGCTAGACGGGTCAGCTTTGCAGAGCTCTCCATCAAGTCCCTGCATGGTCCTGCCTTGGCTCAGCCCCTGTGACTGGTAAGAAGAGACGAGGTGAGCCGTGTCTGGATCCTAGTAGGACCCATGGGGCTCACACAGGACAGGTGCTGTGGGGGCTGGGGGGGCAGGATCAGACACTGAGCCGCAGTCTCCAGTGTCCCTGCCCGGAGCCTGACCCACCTGGAGCCAAGGCTAGGCAGAAGCAGGAAGGCAAGGCCACCCGGGTGATGGTGGAGCTCCATGCCCAGATTGGTCTAAGCCCTGCTCTCTCCTTCCTACTTGAGGCACTCTTGGCTTCTCTGAGCTTCCATCTTTGCAACTGCAAGCAGACATTATAATCCCCTACTCCTTGAAGGGATCTTTAAAAGGATGGAAGAAACAATGGGCATCTAAGAGCACAGGGAGCTCTGGAGTGTCACAGAGCAAAGAGGAGGCTCCTGGCCCCTGCCTCTCCTTCCTAGTCCCTCCTATGTGAGCCCCACCCTCCACTCCTCCCTATCTCTCAGCAAGGGAAGAAAAGGAACACCCCAGGATGCAAACGCAGCCTGGAAAGACTGCCAAACACCATCTCACCCTGCTTTCCCGCTCAGTGGTTTCCCTCCTGCCAAAGAGAATCCCAACCTGAGATCTACAGCCTGGCATTCTACAAGCCCACCTGGTCACAATGATCTGGTGACCACAGATAAGGTCTCTTAAGCTTTTATCCTCACATGTGAAGTGGGACAGACATACCTACCTACCTATCTGTATGGGCCAGGCATGGTTGCTCATGCCTATAATCCCAGCACTCTGGGAGGTCGAGTCAGGTAGATCACCTGAGCTCGAGAGTTGAAGACCAACCTAAGCAAGAGTGAGACCCCATCTCTATTAAATATAGAAAAACTAGGCTCAGCGCCCATAGCTCAGTGAGTAGGGTGCCAGCCAGATACAACAAGGCTGGTGGGTTTGAAGCCAGCCCGGGCCAGTTAAACAACAATGACAACTGCAACAACAACAAAAAATAGCCGGGCACTGTGGCGGGTACCTGTAGTCCCTGCTACTTGGGGAACTGAGGCAAGAGAATTGCTTGAGCCCAAGAGTTTGAAGCTGCTGTGAGCTGTGACACCACAGCACTCTACCAAGGGTGACATAGTAAAACTCTGTCTCAAAAAAGAAAGAAAAATAGAAAAACTAGCTGGACATTGTGGCAGGCTCCTGTAGTCCCAGCTACCTGGAAGGCTGAAGCAGGAGGACTCTCAATCGCTTGAGCTCAAGAGTTTGAGGTTGCTGTAAGCTACGATGACGCATGGCACTCTTGTACCAAGAGTGACAAAGTGGGACTCTGTTTCCAAAAGAAAGAAAGAAAATAAAAGAAACATCTACCTGTAACGGCTAAATAAAAGTAAGCATCCACTCGGGCAGCGCTTGTAGCTCAGTGAGTAGGGCTCTGGCCCCATATACCGAGGGTGGTGGGTTTGAACCCATCCCCGGCCAAACTGCAACAAAAAAATAGCCAAGCGTTGTGGTGGGCGCCTGTAGTCCCAGCTACTCGGGAGGCTGAGGCAAGAGAAGTGCCTAAGCCCAAGAGCTTGAGGTTGCTATGAGCTGTGACACCACACGGCACGACAAAGTAAGACTAAAAAAAAAAATCCACTCATACATTCACAGATAGAGGAGTGGATAAACAAAATACAGAATATACAAACAATGGAATATCACTCAGCCTTAAAAAGGAAGGAAATCGTGATATGGATATAGGCTACAACATGGATAAACCTTGAGAACACTACTATACGATCCCACTTATGTGAGGTATCTAAATAGTCAAATTCATGGAGACCGAAAGTAGAAGGGTGGGTGGCGGGGGCTGGGGAGGAGGACAGTGAGAGTTAGGAATTAATGATTCAAGGATACAGAGTTTCAGTTTGCGATGGTGAAAAATGTCTGGTGATGGTTGTGTAACCCAACATAAATGTACTTAATGCCACCAAATGATAAAATTAAAAACTACAGTGGTTAAAATGGTAGAGATGTTTTATATATATACACTATACTTGACTACACACACAAAAAAATCTCCAAAACCAAAAAGGAAGCAGCCAAAACCCCTGATCCACAGGGGCACTCAAAGAAATGCCTGTGGATTGTGCCACATTCTAGTGTCTCCACAGGGCCCTCACCCCAGACCCTGCAGCCCCTCAGCTGGATGTCACTTGCACCTTAATGTGCTGCAGACCAGGAGTCCCTTTAAAGCACACAGACTCATCCTGTGGCAGCTTCCCAGCCAGGGCGCCTGGCACCCTCCAGCTCAGCCCCACGCCCCCCCTTGCACAGTCCTCACCTTCATACCAGGTTATGTTCAATGCCCACCCCATCTTCCACCCTCCGATCCCAGAGGCTACTTCCTCCTGGGTAAATGAGTATCAATACAAAGCCCTCAACACCACACCTGGCACCACCAGGTGCCACACGCACCTCAGCTGCCTCCTCTGTGATGCTTCCCTGGGGAAGGGAGTAAGAAGTTATGATAGGGGGTGGGAGGGAAGACTGCCCCAAAGTGAGAGAGACAATGTGGGAGGTGGACAAAGCCCCAGGGTGAAGGGGGGACAAGAAGAGATGCGCTTTTAACTGAAGAGTAGGCCCAGCACCTAGTTCAAGTGGACTTTGCCTTCCCAGTAAGCAAAAGAAAGGGGAGGAACCTTCTGGCCTGGAAAGCAGGGGGCAGGTAAAGGATGAAGTGGGAGGAGTGGTGGGGGCTCCACCACCACCAGACTGACAGCAAGCCAGACTGAAGTCCGGTCAGCTGAGCAGCATTGAATAGTGTCTCCCCAAACTCATGTCCAGAAATAGGGTCTTTGCTAGTGAATTATTAATAGTTGAGATTGCAAATAAAAGGTGGTGCTATCTGATACACGCTTAGAAGGACAGTTTTGATGATTGTATTAGCATGAACACAATCATACGATGGCAAAACAGAAAATTAAGAAAAAATCATTTGTATATTATATTCAATCAGCTTAAATGAATTGCTTTGTTCTGTTTTATTTGAGTTGGGCTGTGCTAGGCCTCTGCCAATAAAAGTATACTTTTCTCTGTTAAAAAAAAAATAGTTTAAGGGGCCAGGCATGGTGGCTCACGCCCATAATCCTAGCTCTCTGAGAAGCTGAGGCAGGTGGATTGCCTGAGCTCACACGGTTGAGACCAGTGTGAGCAAAAGCGAGATCCCGTCTCTAAAAAATAGCCAGGCATTGGGCGGCACCTGTGGCTCAGTGAGTAGGGCACCGGCCCCGTATACTGAGATTGGTAGGTTCAAACCCGGCCCCGGCCGAACTGCAACAACAACACAAAATAGCCGGGCGTTGTGGTCCCAGCTGCTCGGGAGGCTGAGGCAAGAGATCACCTAAGCCCAGGAATTGGAGGTTGCTGTGAGCTGCGTGTGACACCACAGCACTCTACCGAGGGCGATAAAGTGAGACTCTGTCTCTACAAAAAAAAATAGCCAGGCATTTTAGTGGGTGCCTGTAGTCTCAGCTACTCAGGAGGCTGAAGCAAGTAAATCACTTGAGCCCAGGAGTTTGAGTTTGCTATGAGCTATGACGTCATGGTACTCTACGCAGGGCAACAAAGTGAGACTCTGTCTCCTAAAAAATAAATAAATAAAACTTGTTAAGATGAGGCCACACTGGAAGGCTCAAAACTCAACAACTGGTATCTTTTAGGGGAAAGGAGACTTACAGACATACACATACAGGGAAGACAGCTGCCTGGTGACAGTCACAGATTGGACTGAAGCAGTCACTGTGGGGAACACCAAGAGCTGCTGGCAATCTCAGAAGCTAGAAACAGACCACTCTCCCTCAGCGCTTCCTCTAGGAGCCAACCTGCTGACCCTCAACTGCAAGAGAATAATTTCTGTCCTTTTAAGCCACCCAGTTTGCAGGAATTGTTCTGATAGCCCCAGGAAGCCAGTACAGTCAGTCTCCCAGTAGCCCCTCCCAGGGCATCCTTCAAACCTCAGGAAACATATAAGAGGAGGAACAGTGGGAGGACCAGGAGACATCCCCTGGGGTGGGTGGCTGACCCAGGGACATCCTGCTGGGAGCCAGGGCAGGGGCTTCTGTTGTCACTGTCTCAGCCAGTTACAGAGCCCCTCTCTGCCTCTTGCACCTGCCCCAAGACTACTGTTTGGAGCTGGGAGTTGCAGAGGGATTTCCAATAGGAATAGAAGACCAGCATGGGCCTTTCGGCTTCTGTCGTTGTTTTACTTTCCCAGATGCCTCCTCTTCCATCCAAAGTCAACACAGCCCCACACTGACTACTTGGTCTTCCCACGCAGCTGCTGAACATGGAGTTTCCGTGTGCTCAGCACTATCGACCACTCAAGACCCTCAGCTGGAGGGACCTGTCCTAGGTGAGCAGCCTCTAGTCAGCCTCTTGGTGCAGTTCCCCATGTGCTCACCTTTCCCCCACACCACACAAACAAGACCCAGGTCTGCCACACACCTGGCACACAGACGGCTCAGTATGTGTGCTGTATGAACAAGTCAATGTATGAAGGGAGGTGGGAATGAGCTTCCTTCATAGCCAAGGTGGGCAGCCCACACACAGCCTTGAAGGCAAGGCACTTGCCTGAGGGATGCTTGTGGGATTTTCCCAGTCTGTTCTGGGGAGATAGTCTATCCCATCCAGAACCCCCTTTGCCAAGTTCCCCCCAATAGCTGGCTCACCCTAGGGGACCCACCCTCTACCCACTGAATGCTTCTTGTCAAAAGCCCTCATCCCTGGGAAGATAGGACAAAAGAAGGCAATGTCCACCTGGTAGAAGGCCCTAAGAGGTCATTCCTCTCCACTACTGGGAGGGAACCCCAAGGTTTCCACATCTAACTTTATTTCCAGGGCTGGACCAAGAGTTCAGAGCCTGCTGTCAAGCCCCGAAAGCTTCTTACCATACATCTTGCCCTCGTCTGAGAGAATGATTTTGCGCCGACCGCACGGTGGATAGATGGCCAGGGCCTCCTGGAAGCTCTGCTCGATGTCTGGGCTCCACACGCCCTCCGCGTCATTGTCGATGGGCTTGTCCAGTGCCTGACTGCCCCCAGAGCCGTTGCTCCCCTCAGGGGAGTTAGGAGAGCTCCACTCGTTGGAGGTAATGGTGCCGGCGTTGCCCTCCAAGGCTCCGCTTGGAGGAGCGCCCGTTGGACCTGTTGGAGCAGCAAGCACAGCACTGGTGAGACGTGGAACGGCCGTGAGGGTTGTGGGATGGGCCACTGGAGTGAGTGCCAGAGCCCTGAACCAGCGGTGTAGGAGGCAAAGAGTGAAGTGAGAGGTCTTGGGGGGTCAGAGGCCTGGACAGGTCATTTCCCCCCTGGATACTTCAGCTTTGCACTTGTTAAACAAGTGCAACAACTTAGGCACTCTCTGAGGCTCTAAGAACTCAGACACAAGCTTGAGAAACTAGAGACAAGGACCTGTATCAGGGATGCTCTGACATTAAGTCAACACTGGGCAGAAGGGATGCAGGATATTACGCACTGTTGGTGGGAATGTAAAATAGTGTAAACACTATGGAAAACAATACAGTGGCTCCTCACGAGATTAAAAGGAGATATACCATGTGATCCCGCGATCCCACATCTCAGTACGTGTGTATATATATATCTTTTTTTGAGACAGTTTCACTATGTCGCCCTCAGTAGAATGCCATGGCGTCGCAGCTCACAGCAACCTCAAACTCTTGGGCTTAAGCGATTCTCTTACCTCAGCCTCCCAAGTAGCTGGGACTACAGGTGCCCACCACAACACTCGGCTATTTTTTTGTTACAGTTGTCATTAGCCGGCCCAGGCCAAGTTCAAACCTGCCAGCTCCGGTGTATGTGGCCGGTGCCCTAACCACTGATCTACAGGCACCGAGCCCATCTCAGTGTATATTGAAAAGAATTGAAGGTAGCATCTTGAAGAGATATTTTCACACCTATGTTCATAGTAGCATTATTCAAAACAGCCAAAAGGTAGAAGCAACCTAAGTGTTCATCAATGGATGAATGGATAAAAAAAAATGTGGCACATACATGTAATGGCATATTATTCAGCCTTAAAAAAAGAAAGGAAATTCTGACTCATGCTATACCATGGATGAACCTTAAAAGCACTATGCTAAGTGAAATAAGCCAGTCACAAGAGGTCAAATACTGTATACGTTAGATACCTCATGTAAGTGGAGATATCTTAGTCTAAGGTACCTTAGATACCTAACGTCACATTCACAGAAACAGATAGAAGAATGGCAGTTACCAGGGCCTCATGGGAGAAAGAAATGGGAAGGTGTTACCACTTAATGAGTGTAAAATTTCAGTTTTGCAAGATGAAAAAGTTCTGGAGGCCTGTTGCATGACATTGCGAATATACTTAACACTACTATACACTTTTTCAACTATACACTTAAACAAAGCTAAGGTGGTAAATTTTATCTTAGGCGTTTTTTAACAACAATTAAAATTTTTTGTACAGGCACGGTGGCTCTCACTTGTAATCCAGCACTCTGTGAGGCCAAGGTGGGAAGATCACTTGAGGCCAGGAGTTCAAGATCAGCTTGGGCAAGACCATAGTGAGACCACACCTCCAAAAACAAAATTAGTTGGCTGTGGCAGTGCACACCTCGAGTCCCAGCCACCTGGGAGAGTGAGATGAGAACACTGTTTGAGCCCAGGAGTTCCTGGCTACAGTGAGCTCTGATCCCACCACTGCACTCTAGCCTACACGACAGAGACTCTGTCTCTAAAACAAACAAAAATAAATAAAAAAAATAAAATAAAAAGAAACAAACTAAGTTGCAGGTCATCATTCCCAACTCAGGCTCCTTTAAAAAGAAAATCTTAGCCTGGGAAGATCCTTACAAGCTGGGGCCACAGCAGGACTGACCTGCTGGTTCCTCTGAAGACTGACACCCCACAGCCCTACCCTTGCCCTGACGTGAGACAAATATGGTGACCTCTGGGCTCCAATCATCCATATTATAAACTTTCAGACACAATTCTCAGGAGATTGGGAGGAGCAGGGCATAGCAATGATCTTGAGGTAGTTTCTGGAATATGAGTATAAGGTGAGGACCACGCACATCCCATAGTCCTCCTCTCACTCAGCCACTGAGCCCACTGGCAAAGGAGGAACTCTCCCCACCACACCTATCACCCCTTCCCCTCTCCTCCCAATTATCCACAAGGGCTCCAGCAGGCCAAACCCAGGGCTGGAGGCTAAACCCTGAGTTCCTACCCTTTTCCATCCAGGAGCCTCTGAGGTTGGATCTTCCCAGAGAGCTCCTCACATATCTTTCCCTTCCTCGCCCCTCAAACACCTCAGCCCCTCCCACCGCCTATTAGAGGGACCAAATCCTTTACAGCGAGTCGCCATGAGTGCCATCAGTCTCCACTGGTACGGAAGGAGCTGTGTGGGGCAGCATGCTCTGGGAGGGAGGTGGAGGTACTAAGAGCTTGACCCAGATGCTGGCACAGACATGCAGTTGGAAGTAGGTTAGAATCACTGACACTTAAAGCAGAAACCCTAGAGGAAATCTAATCCAGTGTCCTCAGTTTACTGGTGAGGTCTGTGAGACTCAGAGAAGCCTAAGGATTTGCCTGAGGTTGCACAGTGAGTCAACAGTGCATTTGGATCTTGTTCTCAGCCCTTTAGGCTCCCAGGTGTTTTTAGTGTAACAGACATCAGGGCTTTCTCTATGGCTGTAACAATAAGTTTTCATGGCCAGGCACAATAGCTCATGCCTGTAATCCTAGCACTCTGGGAAGCCAAGGTGAGTGGACTGCTTAAACTCAGGAGTATAAGACCAGCCTGAGCAAGAGCAAGACCCTGTCTTTACTAAACATAGAAAAACTAGCTGGGCATGGTGGCAGGCACCTATAGTCCTAGCTACTTGGGAGATCTGAGGCAAGAGGACCTCTTGAGCCCAAGATTTTGAAGTTGACGTGCACTATGACACCATGGTATTCCAGCCAAGGCAACCAAGTGAGACTCTGTCTCAAAAATAAATAAGTTTTCATGAATGTTTGTCAGGAGGGAGACGGATTATCCAAAGATCTAGAAGAAAATAGCTTATTCTCTACCAGAAACTCTAGTCTTGATTCTATCATAAACATTAAAACATTGATCCATACCTCCAAAATAAACTTCCAGAAAGAGTTACCGACTTCAATTTCTAGCAATATAGTAGATAAGATGACTATAGAACTCTTACTCTATAAAAGAAATAAAGAAATTCAGAAATAACAGATAAAATATACACTTTTAAATGCACAACCATGATAACTCATGCCTATAATCCCAGCACTTTTGTAGGTAGGAGATCCCCCCCCACTCTCTACAAAGAATAGAAAATTAAGCTGGGCATAGTGGCACACTCCTATAGTCCCAGCTACTGAGGAGGTTGATGCAGGATGACTACCTGGGCCCAGGAAGTTGATGCTACAGTGAGCTATGCTATGACTGCACCACTGTACTCTAGCCTGGGCATCAGAGCAAGACCCTGTGTCTGAAAAAGAAAAAATAAAGGCGGCACCTGTGGCTCAATGGGTAGGGCGTCAGCCTCAGACACCAAGGGTGGTAGTTTTGAACCCGGCCCTGGCCAAAATGCAACAGAAAAATAGCCAGGCGTTGTAGCGGGCATCTATAGTCCCAGCTACTTGGGAGGCTGAGGCAAGAGAATTGCCTAAGCCCAAGAGCTGGAGGTTGTTGTGAGCTGTGACGCTAGCACTCTACTGAGGGCAATAAAGTGAGACTCTGTCTCTAACAAAAGAAAAATAAATAAAATAAATAAATTAATTGATAAAATTAAAAATAAAAAAAAATCCCCCCAGAGGACTAAATGAAAGAACCCTAAACTATAATTATAAACGAACGAGCTGTATTACTACTATTACTATAATAGCCCTGCAAGGGAGGGGGCGAAGCCGACCTTACTAATGAAAAAACTGAGTTTTAATAGCCTCTCAGAGATGCTAGGAAATTGGAACTTAACTAAATCCTCAGAGAAACAGTAGGATACTGACAAAACACAATGAAGAAGATGGTATGTCTTAGCCTAAGTTCTAAATATAAAAATGAATTCTTTCCTAAGAATTTGTAACTAAGGGACTGCCCCTAAATATAATTAACATTTGAATTTTATACTACTCAGGAAATTCCAGCCAATTCATAAAAACAGTAATTTCAGGCTGAAGATCTCTGAAAGATATACTCTTCATACAGATCACAGAGAATTCCCAAAGATAATGCCTTGCTAAAGAAGATCTCAAATTTTAAAGTCACAACATATAGGAGGAAACAACCTACTACAATTAGTATTTGATTAGATCCCCTATAACTACAGACGATTGACCTATCAGATTAAAACTATTATACAATTACATTTATAATCTATGTGATATAAATTATATTAATATATAACTCATGTAAATTATATTTGTGTAGATATACAAGTTTTATATATACTATAATTTATAATGCATATTTATATAATTACAATGAGGAATTGTAAATGTGAGGAAAAACAAGACATTATCGAAAATTTAAAAAAGGAAGCTGGGAAAAGAACCATATCAACATTTAGAAATGAATACTTTCGGCTTGGCTCAAGCGGCTAAGGCGCCAGCCACGTACACCTAAGGTGGCGGGTTCGAATCCCCAGCCTGGACCCGCCAAACAACAATGACAGCTGCAACCAAAAAATGGCCAGGTGTTGTGGCGGGCACCTGTGGTCCCAGCTACTTGGGAGGCGGAGGCAGGAGACTCGCTTGAGCCCAGGAGTTGGAGGTTGCTATGAGCTGTGATGCCATGGCACTCTACCCAGGGGGACAGCTTGAGGCTCCATCTCAAAAATAAATAAATAAATAAATAAATAAATAAATAAACAAACAGAGCCTAAAAAAAAAAAAAAAAAGTTTGAGAACCCCTGATCTAAGGGAAATAAGCCAGACACAAAAGAGCAAATATTGTATGATCTCACTTAAATGGGGTCCCTAACACAGCCAGGTTCATAGACACAGAAAACAGAAGGGTGGGGGTGGCGCCTATGGATCAAAGGGGTGGGGCACCAGCCCCATATGCCGGAGGTGGCAGGTTCAAACCCAGCCCCGGCCAAATCTGAAAAAAAAAAAAAAAAAGCAAAGAAAACAGAATGGTGGTTGCCAGGGGTCAGTTCCGTTGGGGAGATGGAAACTTCTGCAGATGGATGGCAGTGATGGTTGCACAGCCCTGTGAATGCATGTAACACCACTGACCTGCACACTTAAAAATGTTCAAAATGATAAAAATTTATGTTATGTTTATTTTATCACAATTGGAAAAAATATTATTAGCTACTGTGATCTCTCATCTCAAATAGCTGGAGGGTTTCTCTAGAGGGGCGGGCCCAGGCAATGTGACAATTGCTATTTGCTGGATAACTGCCACAAGCAGCTTCTATTGTGCTCCCCTGTGCCTTCTCAGTTACAGTAAGTTACCTTCACCTTTTAAATCCAATCCTAGCTTTGTCATATGGAATGGATGGCTTTGGGGTCAAGAACAGCTGGAGGACAAGGAATGACAGTGCCAAGCAGAGGGACCCTCCAGGTTTGTTCGGCTGGGACTCCAGCTTTAGCTCATGGCCCTTGCCATCCTAACCTGTTGGCTGCTGTCCTGGAAAACAAAGGTTCCCTGGAAGATGGATGCCTGCTGGGGAACTTCACAGGTGGGTTCTCTTGAGGTGTCCTCAGATGTGTGTCAGGCAAATGGTAGATCCAGGAAGAGGGATACCAAGGCCTTCCAGCCCCATTTGTATACCTGGCAAAGACCTTTTGACCTGGGAACTGTGGGTGCTGAGGGCCAATAGCCCCATGCCTCAGGCAGAAGATTCTTGCTTGTAACCTGGCCCAGTCAAATGCCTGGAACAAGGGCTCTGTCACTGGCCTTCACTGAAAGAATTGTCTTTTTCTTTAATACATCTTTATGAACATATCCTATTAGCAAGGCTTAAAAGATGTACTGCTCGACTTCAGTCACACTCTGGGGCCAGTTTGGGAACCTTAACAAATGTGGATATCTGAGCCCAAGCCTCAGAGTTTCTGATTTGATTGGCCTGGGGAATGATCAGGTACCAGGATCTTTTTTTTTTTTTTTGAGACAAGCCTCAGGCTGTCCCCCTAGGTAGAGTGCTGTGACCTCACAGCTCACAGCAACGTCCAACTCCTGGGCTCAAGCGAGTCTCCTGCCTCTGCCTCCCAAGTAGCTGGGACCACAGGCACCTGCCACAATGCCCAGCTATTTTTTTGGTTCAGCCATCATTGTTGTTTGGCGGGCCAGGGCTGGATTTGAACCTGCCACCTTAGGTGTATGTGGCTGGCGCCTTAGCCACTTGAGTAGGGTGACCAGATGTCCTGCTTTTGGCGGGACAGTTGGCTTTTCAACTATTTGTCCCACGTCCCACGGCATTTTAAAAAAGTCCCAATTTTTG
>CAUYQV010137644.1:0-22010 GCA_963574575.1 Galagoides demidoff
TCCCAGCTACTTGGGAGGCGGAGGCAGGAGACTCGCTTGAGCCCAGGAGTTGGAGGTTGCTATGAGCTGTGATGCCATGGCACTCTACCCAGGGGGACAGCTTGAGGCTCTGTCTCAAAAAAAAAAAAAAAAAAAAAAAAAGAATTTGACTTCTGACTAAGTTTGACATACCTTTTAGATTACCCAGTTGAAGCGTCAAGGATGCAGTCTAGAGATCAGGAGAAAGACTTGAATTAGAGATGTAAATTTGGGTGTCATCAGCAAAGCCATGAAATTGAATGAGATCATCTGAGTGTCTATAGATACAAGAAGTCCACTGAGCCCAGGGCCATTCCAGTGTTAGAGGTCAGAGACATGAAAAGGAACTAACAAAGGAGACCAAGGGGGAAAAAGAAAACTGAACTTAGAGAAAAATCAGGAGACTGTAGTTTCTGTCCTTGAATCAAAAGAAAAAAGTGTTTCAGGAAGGAACAAGGAAGGAATGAGGAAACTTGTCCAGCCTGATCACGGGGCTAGTTGGATGAGGATTGAGAATTTATCCAGGATTAGCAACATAGAGGTCTTTTGGTAATTGTTGCAACAATAGTTTCGGTGCCAAGAGAAAGCAAAACCTAACTGTAGTGGGCTCAAGAGAGAATGAAAAGAGAGGACTTGGGCTCAGGAAATACAGACCATTCTTTCAGAGACCTTTAGCTGAAATGAAGAGCAGAGAAGTGGTGGCAGCTGGGGGCAGGAATATGGAGTCAAGAGAGGTTTTGTTTGTTCCTTTTGCCACTGAGTCTCACTCTGTTGCCCCAGGCTAGAGCGCCATAGGTCAGCCTAACTAACTCACAGCAACCTCAGACTCCTGAGCTCAAGCTATCCACCACTTTGGGCTCCCAGAGTGTTAGGATTATAGGCTGCAGGTGTGAGCAACCAGCCTGGCCTGGAGACAGGTTTCTTTTCTTAAGAGATAACACAGCACTTTTTAAAAAACTGATGGGATGATCCTATAGAAAAGAAACACTGATGATGTAGGCAAGAGAAGGAATTGCTGGAGAGGAGGGAAAAGAACTGGCGTTCAGAATACCAAAAAAAGGGCTGAGTTATAAGGGCATGGATGTAGTGAGTGGGTTAGCTGGTGAGAGGGAGGGAGGGAGAAGAGGCTATGGAAAGTCTGAGGCTAAGGAGAGAAAAGGTATGAAATAAACATTTAGAAAAAGTGGTTGTAGTATGATTCCCAAGAGGCACAAAAGGTCCACTTGAAGTTAGTGGTGGTGAATTTTTTTTTTCTTTTGGCTGGGGCTGGGTTTGAACCTACCACCTCCAGCATATGGCACCCTACCCTTTTGAGCCACAGGCACCACCCAATGGTGATGAATTTTAGGAGTTGTGGGATTTTCTTCATCCACTTTCCCAAAAGGAGAGGGGAGGTAGAAGAGAGTTAGATTGTCAGGGCACGGCTTTTGTGAAGCAAAATGACAAATGAGAGGAGGCTAAAGAGAGGAGGATGTAACAAGGCAATGATTATAACACTGAGCCTCAGAATTTAGGGGGTACAAGGGGAAGTAAGACATGAGATGGGTGAGAAATGCTGAAGTGATATTATGATCACCGGACTGTAGGGCCCAGGAGGTATCAGAGAACTGATGGAGTCAGGGTGTTGGAAGGCGTGAGTGGCAAAGACAGGAGAGGAAGAAATATAAGAAATATTATAGGTAGATTATTAATCAGTGGAAGAATTGGCTTGGTGCCTGTAGCTCAGTGGTTAGGATGCCAGCCACATACACCAGGGTTGGTGGCCCAGCCCCGGGCCTGCTAAACAATAACAAAAATATAGCCGGGTGTTGCGGCAGGCGCCTGTCGTCCCAGTTACTTGGGAGGCTCAGGCAAGAGAATCACTTAAGTGCAAGAGTTTGGGGTTGCTGTGAGCTGTGATGCCACAGCACTCTACCAGGGGCAACAAAGTGAAACTCTGTCTCAAAAAGAAAAGAAAATAGCAGAACCTTTGTGTGCACAGACTAATGAGATTAAGTATTGAAACCATTAGCCAACTTCTCTACCATGTCATTGTGACTTCCCTCAAGCCCCTTCCCTCCTCTGGACCCAAAGTCCTGCCTGTAAGATGAAGGAGCTGTAGAGATATTATGATCCCTGGGCTGTAGGGCCCAGGAGATAGCAGAGAAGGAGTCAGGGTGCTGATCTGACTCCAGATCAATATTTCCAGTAATATCTCTATCTGACCCTCCTCCAGGGTCTCTTTGAAGTCTTACATGCTCTTATTTCTCTGTTATCAGTTATTCTCATTATACTAATGTACCAGCATTTTGTCAGAGTTTATGACCCTCTCATCCTCTTACTCCTTTTCTCCAATCCCTGTTGGGGCTTTGAATCAGGTTGGGCTTTTCTTGTTTAAAAAAATTCGGAAAAAGTGGTTGTGTCAGCAGGAGCTTTACTTCAACTAACACAGTTGAGAGAAAATCACATAAAGAGATTTGTTGTGTTCCAGCATCTGAAACAATAAAACCCCCAGAAAGAAAGGCAGCATCATTTCCTGCTGCCCTCAAGTGGTGGAGGCCCTAATGTCTTTTCTCCCTTATGGTTCAAGGAATAAATTGAGGAAGACAAAAGAGGCTTAGGTGAAGCAGATAAGAGTTAAAGGAGCACTCACACAGTCTAAAGAGTCACGGGCCCAAGGTAGAAAGGCCCTGACAGGGGGACTGGTCTAACTTTCTATTCTTATAAAAGAGAGGCCAAGACCCACCCTGGTTCTCAACAGTGAACAAAACTTCCGATTTCTCCTGTCTTTAAAAAACTATTTTATGGGCTCAGTGCTTAGGGTGCCAGCCACATACACTGGGTCTGGCAGGTTCGAACTCACCCAGGGCCTGCTAAACAACAATGACAACTACAACAACAACAAAAATAGCGGGGCATTGTGGTGGGTGCTGATAATCCCAGCTATTAGGGAGGCTGAGACAAGAGAATCACTTAAGCCCAAGAATTTGAGGTTGCTGTGAGCTGTGATGCCATGCACGGCACTCTACCAAGGGTGACATAGTAAGACTCTACCTCAAAAAAAAAAAAAAAAAAGAATATTACAAAGAATTCCCAGATGTACCAGAAGTTAACATTTTGCTACATTCTCTGCATGTGGGTATATGCATTCATACAAATATATGGATGTGTATGTTTTCCCCAAACTACTTGAAGAGTAGTTATCCCTACTACCCTAAACGTTTCATTGTATATTTTCTAAGAACAAAGGTATTCGCTTGTGTAGCTTTTTATCCTTCCAGTATAATTATCAAGTTCAGGAAATTTAAAATTGATATAATCTTTATATACAGTCCATGTTCAAATTTTACTAATTGACTCCATAGTAAAAGATGGCTCCTCTATAGCGCTTCCTCATCCAGGTTCTGATCTAATGCCTGATCTAGATTATGCATTGCATTTAACTGTCATGGCTCTTTAGTCTTTATTTTATTAATTTAATTTAATTGTAGTTTGAGGCAGAGTCTCACTGGCTAGAGTGCAATGCCATCATCACAGCTCACAGCAACCTCAAACTCCTGAGCTCAAGCGATCCTCCTGCCTCAGGGTCCTGAGTAGCTAGGGACTACAGGCACATGCCACCGTGCCCAGCTAATTTTTTCTGCTATTAGTAGAGACAGGGTCTCCTCACTCAGGCTGCTCTTGAACTCCTGATCTCAAGCAATCCTCCCATCTCCCTTAGCACTCCCAGAGTGCTAAGATTATAGGTGTGAGTCACTGCACCAGCCTTTTAGTCTGTTTTAATCTAGAATAGCTTCCTAGTCTTTCATTATTACTAATGATATTCACATATTTTAAAAGTACTGGCTGGGTTTTCTGTAGCATTTCCCTGTTTGGGTTTCTCTGATGTTTCATGGTGATTAGATTTACATTTGAATGTAGCAGGGAAGCAGGAATACTGCCTACATGATGTTGTGTCCTTCTCAATGTCCTATGAGGAGAAATATGGTGTCACTTGGTCCTATTGTTAATAGTACTCACTTTGATCAGTTGGTTACTGTGGTATCTCCTAGGTTTCTTAATTGTACAATTAGCATTTTTCTCTATTTAAGTTAAGACTTGTCTGTGGAGAGGTACTTTGAAACAATGTAAACACTGTGTTGTGCTTCAAACTTTTGCTCAGTGGTCTCCACATTTATTGATAATTCTTATCTGAATCAATTACTGTGATAGTTGCAAAATGGTGACTTTTTTGTCATTCCATCAACATATTTATTTGGCATTCCACAGTAAACAAGACATTTCCTATCACTCTTATTTATTTATTTATTGAGACAGAGTCTCACTATGTTGCCCTTGGTGGAGTGCCATGACGTCACAACTCACAGCAACCTCAAACTCTTGGGTTTAAGGGATTCTCTTGCCTCTGCCTCCCAAGTAGCTGGGACTACAGGCACCCGCCACAACACCTGGCTATTTTATATTGCAGTTGTCATTGCTGTTTAGCTGGCTGGGGTAGGATTGGAACCTCGCCAGCCTCGTGGTGTATGTGGCTGGTGCTGTAACCACTGTGCTACAAGTAGGCCTACTCTCATTTTTTTTTTTTGAGACAGAGCCTCAAACTGTTGCCCTGGGCAGAGTGCTATGGCGTCACAGCTTACAGCAACCTCCAACCCCTGGGCTCAAGCCTCCACCTCCCGAGTAGCTGGGACCACAGGCGCCCGCCACAACGCCTGGATATTTTTTGGTTGCAGCCATCATTGTTGTTTGGTGGGCCCAGGCTGGATTTGAACCTATCAGCTTAGGTGTATATGGCTGGCACCTTAGTCGTTTGAGCCATAGGCGCCAAGCCTCTCATTTTTTTTTTTTAATGTTCACATTGTCCCAGGTTTGGCCAGCTTTTCAAGCTGCCTCCCGTGTCATTTCACCATATCTCTATCACTTTTTTTTAGCACCTCCTCACTTTCTGGTATTAGATGTTCCAGACTCATCTTGTACTCTCCCCATGTAGTCCTGAAAATCAGCCATTTCTCCAACGAGCTCTCCTTTTAGAACGGCATTTAGAAACCAAGATGAGGCTACTAGATATGCTCATTACAATCGGAGTGTAATTGTTTCTAGGCCTTCTTACTAAACAGAGCCAAGAGGAAGAAAGAGTAATTTAATTTAATTTTACTGGTTTTTTTTTTTTTTTTTTTTTTATACAGTGTCTAACAATGTCACCATAGGTAGAATGCTGTGGCATCACAGCTTACAGCAACCTCAATCACTTAACCTGGGGCTTAAGCTTCCCAAATAGCTGGGACTGTAGGCACCTGCCACAATGCCCAGCTATTTTTTTGTTATAATTGTCATTGTTGTTTGGCAGCCCGGGCTGGGTTTGAACCCAGCAGCTCCAGTGTATGTGGCTGGTACCCTAGCCACTGAGCTACAGGCCTACCAAGTCTTTACTGTTTTTTTTTTTTGGAGACAGAACCTCAAGCTGTTGCCTTGGGTAGAGTGCTGTGGCATCACAGGTCACAGCAACCTCCAACTCCTGGGCTCAAGTGATTCTCCTGCCTCTGCCTCCCAAGTAGCTGGGACCACAGGTATCTGCCACAACACCTGGGTATTTTGGGGTGCAGCCATCATTGTTGCTTGGCAGGCCCAGGCTAGATTCAAACCTGCCAGCTCAGGTGTATGTGGCTGGCGCCTTAGCCTCTTGAGCCACAGGCACCGAGCCATGTTTTGTTTTGTTTTTTTAAATTGGGAAATTCATTACAGATATTTTAGTCTTTTTTTTTGAAGCTAACCTGGGCAACATAGCAAGACCCTATCTCTAAAAAATGAAAAAAAAATTAAAAAGTGAATATAAAATAATAAAGAGAGCTTATATTTATTGATGTTATTTTTTGGCAGGAACTGTTTTAGCACTTTATAAATATTTAATCTTCACAACAAATCTATATATAAACTTGAACCCAACTCTACTTCAGTTTTATAGATGGGAAACTAGGGCACAAAGAGATGAATTTGCCCAAGGTTAGACAGCTGGTAAATGCCACAACTTAGATTTGACCCACACTGATTTCTTAGCTGTCAAGTTATCTACTACACCTTACTATGTTGTGTCACCACCCAGGATCAAATACGGCACTTTGATGGCTTCTCCTCCACTGGAACTAAACTTCCAGCTCCTCACCAAGGCCAGCACAGGCCTGTGTGACAATCCTGTGCCTCCCCCTGCAAACTCATCCCATGCTTCCCTTTCCTTTCTTTTTCACCATCTACATAGCTTCCCCCACGCCCAGCTTCCTTGAATATAATACACCCTTTCCTCCTCTTAGGCATTAAACATTCCCTATCTCAAATATTCTTCTCTCTGATCTTCATATGGCTGGCTCCCTCTCATTCTTCAGGTCTCATTTTAATTTTCTTTTCAAAGAGAAATTTCTTCCCATGCTATCTCTTAAGTAGGTCTCTTTCTGATATATTTTAAAGCCAGGCACAGTGGCTCACACTTGTAATCCTAGCACTCTGGGAGGCTGATACAGGCAGATTACAAGAGCTTATGAGTTTGAGACCAGCATGAGCAAGAATGAGAGACCGCCTCTATAAAAAAAATAGGCCGGAGTTGTGGCAGGTGCCTGTAGTCCCAGCTACTCAGGAGGCTGAGACAAGAGAATCACTTATCATTTGAGCCCAAAAGTGAGGTTGCTGTGAGCTATGAAAGCACTCTACTCAGGGTGACAAAGTAAGACTCTGTCTCAAGAAAAAAAAAAAAAAAGAATATTGTCTCCACTTAGCAAATAAGGAAGGCTAGCTGGGTGGCTCACACCTGTAATCCCAGTACTCTGGGAAGCCAAGGCAGGAGGATACCTTGAGGTCAGGGTTCAAGACTAGCCTGAGCAAGAGCAAGACTCTGTCTCTACCAAAAAAAACCAAAAAACAAAACATATATACTTGTGTGTATGTATATAGAAAAAATACCTGGATATTGTGACTGGCAGCTGTAGTTCCATCTACTTGAGAGGCTGAGGCAGGGGTAATTACCTCAACTCAGGAGTTTTGTTTGGTTTGGTTTTGTTTTTTGAGACAGAGTCTCAAGCTGTTGCCCTGGGTAGAGTGCCATGGTATCATAGCTCACAGCAACCTCCAACTATTGGGCTCAAGCAATCCTCTTGCCTTGTTTTTCTATTTTTAGTAGAGATGGGGGTCTCACTTTTTATTCAGGCTGGTCTTGAATTCGTGAGCTCAAGCAATCCACCCACCTCAGCCTCCCAGAGTGCTAGGTGTGAGCCATAGCGCCCAGCCTTCAACTCAAGAGTTTGAGGTTTCTGTGAGCTAGATTGATGCCATGGCAATCACCTAGCCTGAACAACAGAGGGAGACTCTGTGTCTCAAAAAAAATTAAATAAATAAATACAGGAAGTGGGGCTCAGTGAGGTCAAGTGCCGTGCCCGTGGGCCCACATACATGAAATCAGAGCCATCGCTAGCTCCTGGGTCTCTGGACTCCCACTCATGAGCTCTTGTCACTGCTCGTATCTTGCTGCCTCATCTCCTTCCTGGGACTTTAATCTCAAATCACAGTCCAGGAGATTTGTGAGGGCAGTCATTTGAATGTCCAGTGAAAAGTTCTGAAAGAGTTTGATGATAATTGAAATTTCCTATAAGACAGCATTATACATGGGCTGTAGGGTTCTGGGCTCCTGATGTACACATCAAGTTCCTAAGGATTTATGAAGTGCCTACTATGTGCTAAGTACCCTGACTTATCTCAGGTCAACCTCACAGCTTTCATGGAAGGTAGATATTATTACAATTTCCACTTTACAGTTGAGACTTAAGAAATGAGGTCACTGGAGCAAAGTTCAAGATCTAGTAAATGGCAGTGCTAGAATACTAATTTAGGTATGTGTGACTCTAAAGCTGATTTCCTGTACATAAAGCATTATCTCCTTTCTCATGATGAGCTTGGTCACTTTGGACAACATAGTTAATTTACATGACTTTCTGTTTCCTTACCAGCAAAGAGAACGGACCTAATTCATGGGATTACTATAGGTTAATAAGAAATCACATCATAGGCTCGGCACCTGTGCTCAGTGGTTACGGCGCTGGCCACATACACCAGGGCTGGCTGGTTCGAACTTGGCCTGGGCCTACTAAACAACAATGACAACTATAGCAAAAAAAAAAGGAGAAGAAGAAATCACATCACAGCAGAACCTATTTCAGTAAACACAGCAGACACACACTAGCTTTCAGTTTATTTTTATTGTTTTAGTTTTTGAGACAAAGTCTCACTTTGTCACCCTAGGGAGAGTGCTGTGGTGTCATAGCTCACAGCAACCTCAAACTCTTGGACTCAAAAGATCCTCTTGCCTCAACCTCCAAAGTAGCTGGGACTACAAGTGCCCACCATAACACCCAGGTATTTTTAGAGACTCTTGCTCAGACTAATCTTGAACTCCTAAGCTTAAGGGATCTCCCCATCTCGACCTCCCAGAGTGCTAGGTTTATAGACATGAGCCACTGAACCTGGCCCTTTCAGTTTAGTTTGAATCTAAATCCTTCACATGTGAAAAGAATCAGGATTTCTCTTGTGAAACCCTATCTTTCCTACTGGCAAGTATTCCTCCTCCAAAACCTGAAGACGTAGGGCCTTGAGGGGGCCAACAGTTATTTTCTAAGGAAACAGCCATTTAAGGTACTTCAGAGATGAGAAGGAACCTGCACTCAAAGTAGCATAATGTAGCAGAATGGGAATTAGTAAATGATCAATAAAGAGATGTGAATTTGCATTTGACAAGCTTGGAATCTTCTCCTAGCCCAGGGCCATTTACATATATATATTTAGAGACAGAGTTTTGCTCTGTTAAGCAGGCCAAACAGGATAGAACTCCTGGGCTTAAGGGATCATCTCCCTGAGTGGCTAGGACTACACGCGGGTGCCACTATGCTGGGCCTATTTTTAACATTTTATTGTAGAGATGGGGTCTCATTATGTTGTCCAGACTGGTCATGAACTTCTAGCCTCAAGTGATCCTGCCTCCCTAGGATCAAAGGGCTGTGATTTCAGGTGTGAGCTACCACGTCCAGCCTTTTACATATAACCTTATATAATCCTACCATAACTCTAAGAGGTACATCTTCTTATGACCCCCACTTTTCAGGCAAGGACTTTAAAGGTCAGAGAGTTTAAAGAAGAAAGGAAAAGGGAGCTACACTGCTGTGGCCGGGGAGGAGAAGAACGGTGTTGAAACAGATTTCCAGCAAAAAGTGCTGTGGCACCACGGCACTCTACCTAGAGCAACATAGTCGGACTCTGTCACAAAAAAATAAAAATAGAAATAGAAAAACTAGCTGGGTGTTGTGGTGGGCACTGCTGCTCCCAGCTACCCAGGAGCCTGAGGCAAGAGGATCACATGAACCCAGGAGTTTGAGGTTTCTGTGAGCAAGGCTAACCCCATGGCACTCAATCCAAGTGACAGAGTAAGACTCTGTCTCAAAAAAAAAAAAAAAAAAGAAGAAGAAGTTATTTCATATGAAAGAAATGGGCATGTATTGTTTTGTCCTCTCTCTGCTTTCATCCTCCTTCTTTTGGAACCGGACCCCTGTGTTTCCTTTGCCACCAAAACCCACTGCTTACCATTGATTGGGTCAATATGAGAACCTGACATTAGTCTTTGGGAGTCAAGCTTAGAAACTGTAGAAAGGGAGAAACTCTCCTTTTTTTTTTTTTTTTTTTTGAGACAGAGCCTTAAGCTGTCCCCTGGGTAGAGTGCTCTGGCATCACAGCTCACAGCAACCTCCAACTCCTGGGCTCAAGTCAGTCTCCTGCCTCAGCCTCCCAAGTAGCTGGGACCACAGGCACCTGCCACAACGTCCGGCTATTTTTTGGTTGCAGCCGTCATTGTTGTTTGGCGGGCTGGGCTGGATTCGAACTTGCCACCTTAGGTGTATGTGGCTGGCGCCTTAGCCACTTGAGCCACAGGCACCAAGCCAGGAGAAACTCTCTTAAAGCCAAGTTGTGAATCTAAAGTTAAGGCTACCACAATAAAATATATTTATATATTATGTATAAATTTTAAACCAACAGAAGAAAATTCAGCTTACCCAATGGAAAGCAGAAATGGAGATTAAAAAAATTTTTCAATGTATAGTAAAGGTTTAATAGTACTAATTCTTAATATATAGCAATTACATCAAATGTAAAGAATTGAATCTCACCAACTGGATTTGTAAAAATTATATCCCCAGCTGGACACAGTGACTCACGTCTGTAATCCTAGTACTTGGGGAGGCCCAGGTGGGAGGATTGTTTGAAATCAGGAGTTCAAAACTAGCCTGGGCAACAAAGTGAGACCCTGTTTCACAAATATATATATATATATATAAATTTAAAAATTCAAAAGTAAATAAAAGAAAAAATTATATTCAACAACAAACTGACTGTAAGAGACATACTCAAAACATAAAGAGACAGAAAGTCTAAAAATAAAAAAAAGAAAAAAAAGATACACCAGGCAAATGGGAACTGAATTGTAATCTTAACATCTGTCAAAGAGGAATTTTAGTTTCAAAAGATAAGAGAGAAAAAGTCATTTCATAGAACAAACAATAGACAAACAGATATACCTAATCAAACAGTCGGAAAGTATACCGAACTACAAAAAAAATGCATAACTTTTTTTTAAATAGAGACAGAGTCTCACTTTATCTCCCTTAGGAGAGTTCTGTGGTGTCACAGCTCACAGCAACCTCCAACTCCTATACTTAGGTGATTCTCTTGCCTCAGCCTCCCGAGTAGCTGGGACTACAGGCGCCCACCACAATGCCTGGCTATTTGTTGTTGTTGTTGTTGCAGTTTAGCTGGGGCTGGGTTTGAACTGCCACCCTTGGTATATGGGGCTGGTGCCCTACCCACTGAGCCACAGGTGCCCCCTAAAATATGCATAATTGTAACTGAAGATTTTAATATTCCGCTCTCAGAAACACATTGAGGATTGAATAGTATTATTACCATATTTACATCTTATATAAGGGTAGACTCTAGGAGGATTAAAAACATAATAAATGTGAAAAGAAAAATTATAAAGAAAAATCTAGGGGTCAGGAGCAATGAATGGCTCATACCTATTAATCCTAGCACTTTGGCAGGTCAAGGTGGGATGATTCCTGGAGCTCAGAAATTCGAGACCGAACTGAGAAAGAGTGAGACCCCGTCTCTAAAAACTAGCTGGGCATTGTGGCGGCCACCTGTAGTCCCAGCTACTTGGGAGGCTGAGGCAAGAGGATCCCTTGAGCCTAAGAGTTTGAGGTTGCTATGAGCTAGGATGCCATGGCACTCTACCAGGAGCAAGAAAGTGAGACCCTGTCTCAAGAAAATAATGTTTGATAATGCTGGGGGTTGTAGGGATGCTGTCGCTCTTATACTGGGTGGTGGGAGTATGGGATGGTGTGGCCCTTATGGAAAGCAATGTGACATAAGGTGTTACAAATTACAGACTCAGTATACTCCATGAGCCTGAAGTTCCACTTCTGAGATACGTACATACATGTCAGAGAAATTCTTATGCAGGCACATAAAGGGATGTACATTAAAATATTCATTGTGTGTTATTTATGTTGGGGGAGACTTAGAGGCAAGCTGGTTGTCTATCATAGGGAGAGTAGGTAGCTAAAATGTGGCAGGTATCATATCATAAAGTATCACACAGCAATCAAAAGCAATGGGTTAGGTTCAGCACCTGTGGCTCCAGCGGCTATGGTGCCAGCCAAATACACTGGAGCTGGCAGGGTCAAATCCAGCCAGGTCTGCCAAACGACAATGACAACTACAACCAAAAAATAGCTGGGTATTGTGGGGGGGCACCTGTAGTCCCAGCTACTTGGGAGGCTGAGGCAAGAGAATCTCTTGGGCCAGGAGTTTGAGGTTGCTGTGAGCCAGGGGTCCTCAAACTTTTTAAACAGGGGGGCCAGTTCACTGTCTCTCAGACTGTTGGAGGGCCAGACTGCAGGCCCGGGACGAGTTGGAGGAATATACTCTGGAGGCAGCAGCAGCAAAACACCCTACGGGCTGGATAAATGTCCTTGGTGGGGCACATGTGGCCCGCGGGCCGTAGTTTGAGGATGCCTATGTGAGCTGTGACATCATGGCACTCTACCCAGGGCAACAGCTTGAGACTCTGTCTCAAAAAAAAAAAAAAAAAAAAGCAATGGGTTAGATGCATACACAGTAACATGAATGCATTTTTTTTTTTGAGACAGAATCTCTTTCTATCACCCAAGCTGGGGTGCAATAGCACCATCATAGCCCACTGCAACCTCAAGTAATCTTCCCAACTCAGCCTCCCAAGCAGCCAGAATTACAGGCATGACCCACTGCGCCTAGCTAATTTTTAAAAGTTTTTTTTTAGAGATGGGGTCTCACCATGTTGCCCAGGCTGATCTCAAACTCCTGGTCTCAAGTGATTCTCCTGCCTCAGTCTCCCAAAAATGAATGCATTTTAAAAACATAGTGCTCACCTCCCCTCTGCCAAGCCTAGAGTAGAGAGGCCAGGCATCCTCCCTGTGAGGGAGGCCTTCAAGTAAGGGGCCTCGCCTGGGCTATCTGATCCTCACATTGACAACAACAACAACAAAATAAACATAGTGCTTAATGAAAAATATGAAGAAAATAATAAGATTTAAAGTATATGCCATTTATACTTTAAGTTAAATTAAACTAAAAATTTATACACATAGGCTTGGCACCTGTAGCTCAGCAGCTAGGGCGCCAGCCACATACACCAGAGCTGGCAGGTTCAAATCCAGCCCGGGCCTACCAAACACTGACAACTACAACCAAAAAATAGCTGGGCATTGTGGTGGGCACCTGTAGTCCCAGCTACGTGGGAGGCTGAGGCAAGAGAATCACTTAAGTCCAAGAATTGGAGGTTGCTGTGAGCTGTGATGCCATGGCACTCTACCTAGGGTGACATAGTGAGACTCTATCTCAAAAAAACATGTATACACACAAATTAAAAATATATACACATAGGCTCGGTGCCCATATCTCAGTGGTTAGGGCACTGAGATATATATATACACACATAAAGCAAAAATTCACCCTATTCCACCACCCTACCCTGTCTCTACAAAAATAGAAAAAATCAGCCAAGCATGATGGCGGGTACCTGTAGTCTCAGCTACTCAGGAGGCTGAGGCAGGAGGATAGTTTGAGTCCAGGAGTTTGAGGTTGCACTAAGCTCTGATGATGCCACTGTCATATAGCCCAGGTGACAGAGAGAGAACCTGTCTCAAAACAAAACAACAAAACAAAACACCAAAACACTGGAAGGAAATACAATAAATATTGCATAGTTGTCTCTGGATTTGGGGCTAACAAGAAATTTTGTCTTTCTTTCTAATACATATCTGTTTTTTTTTTTTTGAGGCAGAGTCTCATGCTGTTATCCTACATAGAGTGCCATGGCATCATAGCTCACAGCAACCTGCTAGTAAGGCTCAAGTTATCCTCTTGCATCAGTTTTTTTTTTCTATTTTTAATTTTTTTTTTTTCTGTAGAGACAGAGTCTCATTTTATCACCCTCAGTAGAGTGCTGTGGTGTCACAGCTCACAGCAACCTTCAACTCATGGGCTTAGGTGATTCTCTTGCCTCAGCCTCCTGAGTAGCTGGGACTACAGGCGCCTGCCACAATGCCTGGCTATTTTTTTGTTGCAGTTTAGCCAGGGCTGGGTCTGAACCCACCACCCTCAGTATATGGGGCCGGTGCCCTACTCACTGAGCCATAGGCGCCGACCTTTTTTTTTCTGTTTTTAGTAGAGATGGGGGTCTCACTTTTGCTCAGGCTGGTCTCGAACTTGTGAGCTCAAGTAATCCACCCACCTCGGCCTCCCAGAGTGCTAGGATTGTTGGCATGAGCCACCTCGCCTGGCCTCTGATACATATCTTGATTACAAATTTTTTACACCAGACACCTATTATTTATGGAAAGTAACTACATAATCAGATTTTTTTAAAAAGATACTCTGCAGGAATGAAGTTTAGTGGTAGAATGGTGGTGTTCATAAAATTGTCCTGGAAAGAAATTTTCAAAGTCTTTGTGCAGAATGAGTAGAACCAGGCATGCTTTTTTTTTCTTTTTTTAGAGGCAAAGTCTTACTTTATTGCCCTCAGTAGAGTGCTCTGGTGTCACTGTTCACAGCAACCTCTAGCTCTTGGGCTTACATGAGTCTCTTGCCTCAGCCTCCTGAGTAGCTGGGGCTACAGGTGCCCACCACAATGCCCGGCTATTTTTTTGCAGTTTGGCTGGGGCTGGGTTAGAACCCGCCACCTTGGTATGTGGGGCTGGCACCCTACTCACTGAGCCACAGGGGCTGCCCACCATGCATGCTTTTTTTATTGTTAAAATTAGCATTATTTCAGAAATACCATGTGGACAATCAATCAAACAAAAGGCAAAAGGTCAGGGTTGTAGCTTTAAAAAAATTAAAAAGAATTGTCATTGTTTAATTTTCCCCCAAAATCCTGCATGAAAATCAGTATCTTTATCTAGTGATACTGGAAAATTGTAACAATTGGTAGCACATACACCTGTCCAGTCAGACCAGACATGTGCAGTAAACAAGGATAATATCAGACTGGCATCCCTAAACTACAGTTCACCCCCACACTAGTTCTCCATACCCAAAACAAGACATGCAGACTCAGCATCTGAAGCCTTGCTCTTTTTCACAATGGTAAGATTCTTAGGTTATAGAAATATGTATAAAGTCAAGATTTCTAAAACAGAATATTCCAAAGATTGTAAGGTCCAGAAACTACACCAGGCACTAATTGATCTGAAAGAAGGAAGTTTTTGCTGTTTCTTGCTGATCTCATCTCCCAACTTCCTGTCATCTGGTTGTCCTGCTCTTTGACTCTGAAATCTGGCCTATACATCCCCCTTTCCCTTGGGCAGACTGTCATGCATTCTTTAAGATTTAGCTCAAAATTTGGTTTCTACATAAAGTCTTTCCTGAAATAACCAGGCAGAATTTTGCTCATTTTTTCGAACTAATTTTTTACTGAACACCTACTATGCCCCACATTCACATTTGTGGTCCTGGCCTATCATTTACTGAAAGATACAACTACCATGTCTGTGTGCCTGAGTCCTTCACTGTTGGATGCAAATCTTTAAAAATAACGCTTAAAAGGGTATTTCTTCCATGTGGAATGTTGCTTACTCTGTGTATTCAGTAGTCGTAACAGATGGTCATCTATTCTAGGGTCTGGTACAGTGGAAGGTTAAACTTTGAAACTGGATGAACTTGAGTTCAGACTCTGGCCTCGCCCTTTACTAGCCGTTTGACCCAGAGCAAGTGACTTACTTGCTCTGACCAGTTTATGCATCTGTCAAATGAAGATAATAATGATATCATCTACAATGGCTGCTATGAGGATTAAATGAACACATTGTAGGAGTGCCACAAATTTCTGGAAATGCTTTCTAATCTGTAAAGAACTACAGGAATGAGCCTAATAATGATCTTGTGAGCGAGTGTTGCAGAAAAATAAATATAATAGCAGTCATCTTGAAAACATGCAACAATTTATTTTTTATTTTTTATTTTTAGAGATGGAGTTTCACTTTGTTGCCCTCACAGCTCACAGCAACCTCCAGCTCTGGGCTTAGGAGATTCTCTTGCCTCAGCCTCCCAAGTAGCTGGGACTACAGGTGCCCCCCACAAGGCCTGGCTATTTTTTTGTTGTTGTAGTTGTCATTGTTGTTTGTCAGGCCCGAGCTGGGTTCAAACCCACCAGTCCCTGTGTATGTGGCCGGCGCCCTACCCACTGAGCTATAGGCACCGCCCTAATGTATGCATTTAAACAAAATAAAATCCTTGGGTGCACTGGAATAAACCGAATGTGAGGATTACGTTTATACAGAATTTTTATTACAGATAATGAATTTAACAGACACCATGAGGGGGTTCTGTGGTGCACAGATAGCATAGTAGACTACTAATAAACACCATGATAATGATAACGGCTATAGCTACCATTTCTTTTCTTCTTTTTTTTTTTTTTTGCAGTTTTTGGCTGGGCCCAGGTTTGAACTTGAACCCGCCACCTCTGGTATATGGGGCCGGTGGTGCTCTTCGCCTTTGAGCCACTGGCACTGCCAACCATTTCTTGACTGTATGTTTATATGGAGACTTTACACACATTAGCTCCTTTAATACCTACAACAACCTGATGAAATAGAAATTCTTACCCCCTTTCCACTAATGAGGAGATAGAAGCCTCAAGACATAATAGGACTGGCTCAGTGCCTGTGGCTCAAGTGACTAAGGCGCCAGTCACATACACCTAAGGTGGCAGGTTCAAATCCAGCCCGGGCCTGCAAACAACAATGATGGCTGCAACCAAAAAAAAAAAATAGCCAGGTGTTGTGACAGGCGCCTGTAGTCCCACCTATTTGAGAGGCAGAGGCAGGAGACTCGCTTGAGTCCAGGAGTTGGAGGTTGCTGTGAGCTATGATGCCACAGCACTCTACCTAGGGGGACAGCCTGAGGCTCTGTCTCAAAAAAAAAAAAAAAAGACATAATAGGACGTTCTCCAGGTCATACAGAGCAAAGGAGCTGGGGTAGAAATACAAAGTTTATTCAAAAAAAGCAAGTTATTTCTCTCCCTGAATTGCTGCAACCTCATGAACGTGTCTCCCTCTAAGTGTAACCATTTTTCTGTTACAGTTCATCCTTCTGGTCAACAAGGACTTCTTCATTTTTACCCAGAAACACTCTGTCAGCATCATCTTCCTGCATCTGCCTGTCGTTTCCTGATTCCTCAGCAGGATCCTCTTCATTTCCCTCTTCTTCAAGTCCCCAGATGTCATCTTTTTCTTCCTCCTCCTTTTCCTTTTTCTTCTTGGCCTCTTCTTCTTGCTTTCTTTTTTCAATTTCTTCGTACAGTTCTCTCCATTGCTTCTCTAGGTCCTGTTTAGAATGTGAAATTTCAAAGTAATTTACAGATCGTATAAACAAAGTCAACCCACTTTAGAAATATCTGGTCTCTTTCCATAGTCTAAAAGATTTCTGGGAGGCTCAGCGCCTATAGCTCAGTGGCTAAGGTGCCAGCCACATACACTGGAGCTGGTGGGTTTGAATCCATCCCGGGCCTGCCAACAACAACTACAACCAAAAAATAGCTGGGCATTGTGGCAGGTGCCTGTAGTCCCAGCTACTCAGGCTGAGGCAAGAGAATCACTTAAGCCCAAGAGTTTGAGGTTGCTGTGAGCTGTGATGCCACAGGACTCTACCAAGTGCGACAAAATGAGACTCTGTCTCCAAAAATAAAATTTTTTTTTTCCTGAGCCAGGCACGGTGGTTCACACCTATAATCCTAGCACCCTGGTAGGCTGAGATGGATGGATTACCTGAGCTCAGGAATTCATAGACCAGCCTGACCTAGAGCAAGACCCCCATCTCTAAAAACTAGCTGGGTGTTGTGGGCAGGGGCCTGTAGTCCCAGATACTCTGGAGGCTGAGGCAAGAGGATCTCTTGAGCCCAAGAGTTTGAGGTTGCTGTGAGCTATGATGGCACAGCACTCTACTCTACTAAGGGCGACAAAGTAAAACTCTGTCTCAAAAAAAATTTTTTTTTCTGGTACCTGTGTTTTTGCTGGTGATCTAAGCATAAGTGTCATCTGCCTATTGGGTAATCAAGCACTGGCCAGAAACCTGCTGGAATGAACTTTCCTGAAGAACCAGGAAGTCAGGATGGAGAATGTCACCATCATGAGGCCACTGTCCCAAGTATCACTCCACCCATAACATAGTTCTGGGTGATCAGGGGAGCTGGTAAACAGCATTATCACCTTCCCCTTTTCCCCAAGTCATCCATCAGAAATGGGCTTTCTTTTTTTTTTTTTTTTTGAGACAGAGACTCACTCTGTCACCTTGGGTCGAGTGCCATGGCATCATGAGAGCTCACAGCAACCTCACACTTCTGGACTCAAGCAATTCTCTTAGAGTCTCAGCCTTCCCAGTAGCTAGGATTACAAGCGCCCACCACCATGCTGGGTAGTTTTTCTGTTTTTAGTAGAGAGGCGGGTCTCGCTCTTGCTCAGGCTGGTCTCAAACTACTGAGCTCAAGAATCCACCTGTCTCAGCCTCTCAGAGAGCTAGAATTACAGGCGTGTGCCACCAAATCGGCCTCTAAAATAAAACACTCACTATAAGCAGGCAGTGTGATAAATGGAGCATAAGTTGTGGGTTCAAATTCTGTATCAACAAGATGAAGGCAGTTGTGACTTTGGACATATCCTCTGAATCTGAAAAAATAGGGGTAAAAATATCTGTCTTGCCGGGTTATTTTAAGGGCTAACTGCGATAACTTTTGAAAAGTGTTTACAGAGCCACAAGTACAGAGTTGGAGATGTCCAAGGAATGGGGGTTCTTTCTCCCCACCTCTCAGGGCCATGAGACTAGAATGAGCCAATGACTGTGGGGCTGATTTTCTTACATCTGAAATCCAGGATGGGGGAGTATCTTACCTTTCTTATTCCCCAGGTCTCATTTCCAACCTTTTCAGCAAACTCTTCATCGTTTGTAAGAAGGACATTGTCGAAGATGCTGCCTGATTTTACCTATTGGAGTGAAAGCAATGCGATTATTAGAACTAGGTACCTAAATGGTAAAGGGCTTAAAAGTCACCTAGGAGCCTTCCTAAATGCTGGTTCCCAGGCCACACACTCAGCGATTTTAATCAATAATTGCTATTGGGTAAGGAAATACAAAGGTTATTAAGAATACAGGGGGTCCTTGGCTTAGTGCCCATAGCTCAGCGGCTAGTGCCAGCCACATACAATGGAGCTGGAAGGTTCAAATGCAGGCCAGGCCTGCCAAACAACAATGACAACTACAACCAAGAAATAGCCAGGTGTTGTGGCAGGTACTTGTAGTCCCAGCTACTTGGGAGACTGAGGCAAGAGAATCACTTAAGCCCAAGAGTTTGAGGTTGTTGTGAGCTGTGATGCGAGGGCACTCTACCCAGGGCAATGGCTTGTGACTTTGTCTCAAAAAAAAAAAGGGTGGTGCCTGTGGCACAAAATATTAGGGCACCAGCCCCATGTGCTGGAGGTGGTAGGTTCAAACCCAGCCCGGCCAAAAATTGAAAAAAAAAAAAAAGAATACAGGGGGTCCAGAATGCTGTACTTCCCTACTACAGCATTAGAAAAAAAATTACTTTCTGCTGAGGTTCTGTGTTCCTCAAGCCTCTGAGCTATTTTAGAGGGTTGTGAAGAAATTTTTATCATTCTTTTAGCCTCCAAATTGGTGCCCAGTAGCTCCTATCCCAGCTCAGATAAATAGCACCCACCTTGGATGTTTATATAGAGATGTCTTTGTAAAGGGTCTCCTCTTAATATAATCAGAAAAATTAAGAGAACGTAGGAAAAAAAAAGTGTGACAAAAAATGCAAACAGAATTTAGAAATTCTTAATTTAGATCTTTTCAGTTCTCTATTTTCTTTTCTTTTCTTTTTTTTTTTTTTTGAGATTAAAGTCGCACTCTGTTGCTCAGGCTATAGTGCTCCGGTGCTCAGACTAGCTTGCAGCTACCTTAAACTACTGAGTTGAAGCAATCCTCTTGCCTCAGCCTCCCACATATCTGGGAATACAGGCACCCGCCACAATGCCTGGCTAATTTTTCTACTAGTAGAGATGGGGTCTTGGTCTTGCTCAGGCTGCTCTCAAACTGCTGACCTCAAGTGACCTTCCCACCTTAGCCTCCCAGAGTGTTGGGATTATAGGAGTGAGCCACCATGCCTGGCCCAGTTGTCTATTTTCTTAAAATAACATCTGTAGTATTTACAACTGAAGGAAAAGGTCAATTAAGTCTGTATAATATTTCCGGTTATTTATTTAATGATAAAGGAATGGAATAGAAAGAGCGCAATTCAGGGAGTTGGACGGACCAGCTCAACCACATACTAGCAGTATGACCTTGGGCAAGTTATTCAATCCTTCTGAGCTTATTCCCTCATAAGTAAAGTATGCAAAATAATAACTTCCTAAAAGTAGTGGCATGAGAATTAGAGATAATATATGTACAGCAAACAGTGTCTACCAGATAATTATCATTCAGTAAATGGTAATTATTGGTGAGAGGAGTTGCCTTCCTTTTTTTTTTTTAAGGGGGGGGTTCATTCTGTCAGGCCTCAGCCTCAAATTCCTGGGTTCAAGTGATCTGCTGCCTCAGCCTCCTGACTTGATGCACGCCACCACACCCAGCTAATTTTTCTTTCTTTCTTTCTTTTTTTGTAGAGACGGGGTCTTGTATGTTCCCTAGGCTGGTCTTGAACTCCCAGCCTTAAGTGATCCTCCCACCTTGGCCTCCCAAAGTTTGGGGAATACAGGCATAAGCCACCATGCCTGGTTGGTAATAGTTACTATGGTCACTTTTCAGTTTCTGGATGTGTTTCAAAAAGAGCATAAAGGAGGGTTATTCTGCATGTTTTTACTTCAGCAGTACATTTAAGTAACTCACCAAATCAGTTTCGTAGGAACAGCTGTGTGACCAAGGGATCGTTTCCAACATAAGTCACTCCACCAAGCTTTGTAAAACCCCCACCTTTTCAAGGTCAAAAGAGCTATTGTCTTTTTCATTTTTGGTAAAAAAAACTTTTATTTGGCTCATATCACCCTACCAATCCTACCATCAGCTGAAAAACAAATGAAAAAACAGCCACTTTGATTAAAGATTATTCTTTTGCTCTGAGTAATGTTTTAAATTTTGTTTTTAAAATTCCTTGTGGCTGGGTGTAGCGGATCATGCCTGAAATCCTAGGACTTTGGGAAGCTGAGGCAGGAGGATCGCTTGACATCAAGAGTTCCTGACCAGCCTGAGCCAGTGAGACTCCATTTCCCTTTTTCTTTTTTTTTGAGGCAGAGCTTCCAGCTATCCCCCTGGATAGAGTGCTGTGACATCACAGCTCACAGCAACCTCCAACTCCTAGGCTCAAGCAAGTCTCCTGCCTCAGTCTCCCAAATAGCTGGGACTATAGGCACCCGCCACAACACCCGGCTATTTTTTGGTTGCAGCCGTCATTGTTGTTTGGCAGGCCCAGGTTGGATTTGAACCTGCCACCTTAGGTGTATGTGACTGGCGCCTTAGCCACTTGAGCCACAGGCACTGAGCTGACACCCCATTTCTACAAAAAAAATTTTTTTTTTTTTTTGAGACGGAGCCTCAAGTTATCCCCCTGGGTAGAGTGCCGTGGCATCACAGCTCATAGCAACCTCCAACTCCCGGGCTCAAGTGAGTCTCCTGCTTCCGCCTCCCAAGTAGCTGGGACCACAGGCGCCCGCCACGATGCCCGGCCATTTTTTGGTTGCAGCCATCATTGTTGTTTGGCGGCCCGGGCTGGGGATTTGAACCCACCACCTTAGGTGTACGTGGCTGGCGCCTCAGCCGATTGAGCCACAGGCGCCGAGCCTACAAAAAAAAATTTTTTTAAATTAGCCAGACATGGTGGTGAACATCTGAAATTCCAGCTGCTTGGGAAGCTGAGGCAGGAGGATCACTTGAGCCCAGAAGTTGGAGGCTGCAGTGAGCTATGATGATGCCTTTGTACTCTAGCCCAGGCAACAGAGTAAGACTCAAAAAAAATAAATAAAATAAAATTCTTTATGAAACTTTAGGATATTTCCTTACCTTTGGGTTTTTTTTCTTTCCTTAGATCTATCAGCAGTCTTACTTAAAAAACTGACCATTTAGCTTGGCGCCTGTGGCTCAAGTGGCTAAGGCACCAGCCATATACACCTAAGGTGGCAGGTTCGAATCCAGCCCAGGCCCACCAAAAACAACAATGACGGCTGCAACCAAAAAATAACCGGGCGTTGTGGTGGGTGCCTGTGGTCTCAGCTACTTGGGAGGCTGAGGCAGGAGACTCGCTTGAGCCCAGGAGTTGGAGGTTGCTGTGAGCTGTGATGCCACAGCACTCTACCCAGGGGGATAGCTTGAGGCTCTGTCTTAAAAAAAATAAAATGAAATAAAAC
>CAUYQV010137648.1:0-16698 GCA_963574575.1 Galagoides demidoff
CTGGGACTACAGGTGCCTGCCGCAACGCCTGGCCATTTTTTGGTTGCAGCCATCATTGTTGTTTGGCGGGCCCGGGCTGGGGATTTGAACCCGCCACCTTAGGTGTACGTGGCTGGCGCCTTAGCCGATTGAGCCACAGGCACCGAGCCCCAGACTTTATTTTTTAACCACCACAGTGTATGTTTGTTTGTTTAACACAAAGTCTTATTCTGTCACCCTGGGTAGAGTGCTGTGCCGTCATAGCTCACAGCAACCCCAAACTCTTGGGCTCAAGAAATCCTCTTGCCTCACCCTTTCCAAGTAGCTGAGACTAAAGGCACCTGCCACGATGCCCAGCTATTTTTAGAGATGGGGTCTAGCTCTTGCACAGGCTGGTCTCCAGCTCCTAAGCTGAAGGGATCCACCTGCCTTGGCCTCCCAGAATGCCAAGAGTACAGGTGTGAGCCCGTGAACCCAGCCCACAGTGTACTTTAAGGAGAGTACTCAGGAGAGCAGCTGCTTTCTCTGCTCCCTCCCAGTTATGCTTTGAGCTGAGGCAGTGCTAGAGGGGATAAAGGAAGGCAGCTATCAGGTGACCCTGGCGAGGAGCAGAAGTTTTAAGGATGACTTGTAAGTTTTCACTTGAAATTTTGGCTGAATGGTGACGCTCTCTGTGAAGCTAGGGCACAGTGGGATAGAAGGAAAAATCATACATCTGGTCTTAGCTGTGCTGAGACTGAGATGGCTGTGAGATCTCCAAGTGGAAATATTGAGTTAGCAGCTAAATACTTAGCTCTAGAGCTCGGGAGTGATTCAGGACGGAGATAAAAATTGGGGACTCACTGGCACATAGACAGATGGTAATGGAAGGCTTGGGTTTCCTTTCTGAATAGTTTATTCTTGTCCTTTGATTGGAAAGATATTCTACTAAACAATTTACATGCCTAATAGTGATGTTTCATCTCTCAGGCAAATAAACTGCCTTTTAAGACGTTTTGCTGTAACAGTTGTCGGAGAATGACCTCCAAATGGTGTGCAAATTCAATTTAAACATTTAATAAATATGGGTGAGGGACACAAACAACTACAACAGGGACCTTACCTACTAACAAACGCAAACATTATGACCTAATCATTTGTACCCTCATAATAATCTGAAATTTAAATAAATAAATAAATACACAAACAAAAACACTCTCCAGTCAGACCCACTCTAAACCTGAGGGTCTACTTAATCCAAATAGCCATTGTACACACGCTAACCTTTCTCAGTCATAAATATTTTTTTGTGGTTGTTGTTTATTTTTTTCAGATGAGTTTCCCCTGTCACTCAGAGTACAGGGTGTCATCACAGCTCAGTGTAACCCCAAACTCTTGGGCTCAAGTGATCCTCCTGCCTCAGCCTCCCAAGTAGGTAGGACTATAGACATGGCTAATTTTTTTAGTGGAGACAGGGTCTTGCTCTTGCTTAGACTGGTCTTGAGCCCCTTAAGCAATCCACCTGCCTCTTTAGCCTCTAAGAGGGCTAGGATTACAGGTACCCAGCCAGTACTATTTCTTTATTATTATTATTATTATTATTTTTTTTTTTTGAGACAGAGCCTCAAGCTGTCCCCCTGGGTAGAGTGCTATGGCTTCACTGCTCACAGCAACCTCCAACTCCTGGGCTCAAGCGAGTCTCCTGCCTCTGCCTCCCAAGTAGCTGGGACCACAGGTGCCTGCCACAATGCCTGGCTATTTTTTGGTTGCAGCCATTATTGTTGTTTGGCGGGTCCGGGCTGGATTCGAACCCGCCACCTTAGGTGTATGTGGCTGGCGCCTTAGCCGCTTGAGCCACAGGTGCCGAGCCAGTACTATTTCTTAAAATAGGTACCTAGTTGTAGGTACCTAGGTATTTTGTTTTATTTTTATCCTTTACAATATACATATCTATCATATAAACTTTTGTGTGCTTGATACATTTATAATTAAAACAACCATTTTAAACTACTTTCAATAGTCTTTAAATCTGAATAAATTCAACATTTTTATTTGCAACAAATGATTTATGACTGTGCCTACTGTATGAAAAAAGGACGCTAGTAAAATTATAGGTATTTACGATCACCACCACGGCATCTTCAAGGTCTTGGGTTTGTGAGTGATGTCAGCTTGAACAGCTGCCCAGCAAACAATAAAACACGACACGGCATGTTTTACTAGCTAGTTAATACATGCCTTGGGGACAATGTGAGGGACAGGTTGTGAGTAAATGGACCAATGAAACACACCTCAGAGTATCTTAATGCTTTTATACAGCACTTGTTTCACTTTTAAACCTCTTTTTTTTTTTCTTTTTAAAAAACAGCTTTCACACATATATATATATACTTAGGATTTTTTTTTTTTTTTGGGAGACAGAATCTCAAACTGTTGCCCTGGGTAGAGTGCCATGGTCTCATCATAGCTCACAGCAACCTTCAACTCTTGGGCTCAAGTAATCCTCTTGCCTCAGTTTTTTATTTTTAGCAGAGACAGGGTTTTGTTCTTGCTCAGGCTGGTCTTGAACTGGTGAGCTCAAGCAATCTACCCGCCTCGGCCTCCCAGAGTGCTAGGATTACAGGTATGAGCCACCTCACCTAGCCTACTTAGGATATTTTTAACTTCAAGGAAAAAAATAAACTTTGCCTATTTCTTTTTTATTTTTTTTATTGACAGAGTCTCATTTTACTGCCCTCGGTAGAGTGCTATGATTTCACAGCTCACAGTAACCTCCAACTCCTATGCTTAGGCAATTCTCTTGCCTTAGCATCCCGAGTAGCTGGGACTATAGGCACCTGCCACAATGCCCAGCTATTTTTTTGTTGCAGTTTGGCAGGGGCTGGGTTCAATGGGATAGAAAGAAAAATCATACATACAAAGGCTTGAGTTTACTTTTATGAACAGTTTCCTTTTCTGAACAGCCGACCCTTGGTATATTGGGTCGGCACCCTACCCACTGAGCCATAAGCGCTGCCCAACTTTACCTATTTCTGATCTACAAAATGAAACTTTCCATATGAACTCTCTTCCACTGTGGTAGGGTTAATTAGCTTCTTTGAACTCAAATTCACTGATTCCTTCCTCTTAGCCTAACTTTTCTGCTCTTATCCATTTTGATTAGAACAGTGTGCAAAGCTCTGAAACTTCCATCACTACTGTGCTGTGCTTCTGTTTGTACACATGTACCATGATGTATATATATAAAACACAGTAGTCCTCCTTGGCTACTCTACCATTATGAATGATACGGTAACTATCTGAACTAGGAAGTTCATGACCAACTGACTGATTCACTGGAAATAAATGGCCACTGATGTCCTTCATCCTTGGACAACAACAGTACCTAAGACAGAAATTTGGAGGAAGTCACTAAAATACACAAGAACTTACTGCATGTTATCTTTGCATTTGGATTCAGAATGTACATCGGTGGTGATAAGACAACTGGCTTCAGCATCAGTTATGATTCCTTGGATTACTGAAAGAGTGAACTCAAACACAGACTTATAAGATGAGGCCATAGCCTGGATGAGAAGAAAAAGACCCCAAGAAAACAATGGAAGAAATGTTAAGAAAAGAGACTGAGACGGTAAAGTCCAGTATGGGTGTTGACAGGAGTAAAGATTTTGCAATGATTTCATCTGTGGGGACTGCAGATTTCACAAGAGGATTAACAAACTACAAAACTTCAAAAAAAAAAAATACTGTAGGCCCTTTATAAACAGTCCTGAAATGGCTCCTGAAATTCCAAGTACCAAACTTATATTTTTTCCAGCCTGGGGAGGGTGGATATTCCAGTTACTTAATATTAATAGCTCCTATCTCTGGCCCAGTGCCTGTAGCTCGGCGGCTATGGCATCTGTCACATACAGCAGAGCTGGCGGGTTCGAATCCAGCCTAGGCCTGCCAAACAACAATGACAACTATAACTAAAAAATAGCTGGGCATTGTGGCAGATGCCTGTAGTCCCAGCTACTTGGGAGGCTGAGGCTAGAGAATCACTTGAGCCCAAGAGTTTGAGGTTGCTGTGAACTGTGATGTCATACCACTCTACCAAGGGCGACAAAGTAAGACTATCTCAAAAAAAAAAAAAAAGTTCCAATCTCTGAAAGGTAGGACTTGAGTCCTCAGGCTGGAAGCCTCCAGTATTTTTTTCTTTTTTTGAGACGGGGTCTCACTCTGTCATCCAGGCTAGAGTGCCATGGTCTCAGCCTAGCTCACAGAAACCTCAAACTCCTGGGCTTAAGTGATCCTCCTGCCTCAGCCTCCCCAGTAGCTGGGACTACAGGTCCTCACCACCACACCCAGCTTAGGAGAGATGGAGTCTTGCTCTTGTTGAGGCTGGTGTTGAACTTCTGAACTCAAGGGATCCTTGGCCTACCAGAATGCTGGAATTACAGGTAAGAGCCACTGTGCCTAGCTCTAGAAGCCTTCAGGTAAGCTCCTAATATCAGGCTTTGCCTAGGCCCTAGATCCCCAGATATCTCTGATTCCTTCATGTGACTCCAGTTTACTATTGGTAAAGCCATCCCCAAACTCAGTGGCTTCAAACAATCATTTATTATTTCCCACGTGAATCAGCTGGAATTCAGCTTACCTGGTTGCTGTGCTTCTCACTGCACATCTCTGGGCTGGCTTGAGAGGCTCTGCTCCAAGTGTCTCTCATTCTTCCCACATCATAACTCCAGCCAGGCCAGGTTTTTCTCATGGTGACGGCAGAGGCCTGATAGAGCCTCAGTGGCCAAAGCACATCAAATGGGTGAGTCCAGAGTTAAAGGACAGGTTAAGTAGACCCTGCTCATAGTGGGAGGGCATTACAGTTACTGTAATGCAAAAGTACAAAAGATATGGACATGGGGGCAAAAGATATGGATGTGTGCATTAGTGATTACCACAGAACAAATGATCCTGAATTTAGTGGCTTAAAGCAACAATCAACATTTATTATCTCAGAATTTCTGTGGGTCAGGAATGGCTCACCTGGGACATTCCAGCTTGGACACTCATGAAGGACTAGAAATGCTATATTCTGCAAAGAGGATGAAATGAACCTGTATAAATAGTTTCTAATCGTTGTCTATTAGTTTTTTAGGTGTGTTTTTGTGCAATGCAATATATCTTATGACAAAATGCTATTTAGAGGGTACTTGGCACTAAAACAAGACTGTGATATGTAAAGAGGTTAAAAGACAGTTAATGTTGACCTAATTCCACAAAATAACCGGTAATAAAACAGGAGACATAAACTGTAAATCACTTAATAAGCTGAGAAGCAGGATACCTGCTGCACTCCGGGGCCCTTGCCTTACACTGGTTTCTGCTGCCAGCAATCGCGTCTGCTGCTTCACACCTGTTTTATTTCAGTGTCTTTCCAGCTGGTCGCTCTGTTTCTTAATTTCTTTGGCTTCCAATTTATCCTACTCACTGCTTCTACAATAATCCTTATCAGAGATCTTCTCATTATATAAGATCCTATGGTGATGTCCTACTGCTTTACTATTTTAAGTCCAAACCCCTTATTTATGTCTTTGAAAATTATATTGCTTCCTTAGCAAAGCCCCAGTGCAGCTCTTGATTACTACACCTTTGTCTCCATTGCAGCTCTCAATGCACATGTACCAGATCTGTCTAGCAAAGCTGCTAGTACATGATAGGTACTCAGAAACATTTGTTGAATGAGCAGTCCTAGAGTAATAACTAATGTTAAAAGAAAAACCTTAGACAAATTCAGTTCAACAGAGATACAATTCACAAATTGGGCAGCTTCCCCACATAACCAAAATAGGTTCAAAATAGTGTTGCATGGTCATAGAGGATTTATAGACAGAAAATGGAAGTGAAGTAGACAAGACAATGAGGGACAGAAACAGCAGGACTGGTTCATAGCACCTTGTTTGCCTTGTATGAAAATAGTTTGGAAAGTTGGCCATCTTTGATCAGCTGAAACTCAGTGACTGGTATAAGAATAGGCTAGGGTGGGCTGGGGACAGTGGCTCACGCCTGTAATCCTAGTACTCTGGGAGGCTGAGGGAGGTGGATTGCCTGAGCTCTGGAGTTTGAGACTAGCCTGAGCAAGAGGCTAAAAATACTAATAACACTACTAAAAATAGAAAACAAAAAGTGAAACACTAGCCTGGGGTGGTGGCACATACCTGTGGTCCCAGCTACTTGGGAGGCTGAGGCAAGAGGATTGCTTGAACCCAGGAGCTTGAGGTTGCTGTGAGCCACAGCACTCTATCCAGAGTGAGAGACTGAGACTTGGTCTCAAAAAAAAAAAAAAAAAAATAGGCCAGTGTGACTTTTTTGCTTATCTGTGGTATCACAAAAAGTATGAACAGACTTTTTTTTTTTTTTGCAGTTTTTGGCCAGGGCTGGGTTTGAACTTGCCACCTCTGGTATATGGAGCCCGTGCCCTATTCCTTTGAGCCACAGGCGCTGCCCACCTTTTTCATTTTTTTGAGACAAAGTCTCACTTTGTTGCCCTTGGTAGAGTGCTGTAGCATCACAGCTCACAGCAACCTCAAACTCTTGCGCCCAAGCGATCCTCTTGCCTCAGCCTCCCAAGTAGCCGGGAATACAGGTGCCTGCCACAACACCCAGCTATTTTTAGAGAGGAAGTCTCACTCTGGTTCAGACTGGTCTGGAATTTGTGAGCTCATGCAATCCACCTGCCTCGGCCTCCCAGAGTGCTAAGATTATAGGCATGAGCCATTGCACCAGACCCCAGACTGTTTCTTTTTGCTAATCAGCTTTCATTAGTGTTTGTATATCTAATGTGTGTCCCTAGAAAACTCCCTCATTCTTCCAGTGTGTCACAGAGAAAAACAAAAGGTTGGACACCCAGAACAGCCTGTTTATACATCCAGTTAGGTTATAATTCACTAGGTGAGGATAAACATTTGGGTCAAATGTAATACACAAATGTAAGGAGGCAGCTTTAGGCTAAACTTAATGTAACAATGGGTAATCCTAAAACAAAATTCTAAATTTCCTTATATAGTTTAGTTGAACCTGTGTCCAAAGCACTTTCATGTATGTATCACTTACATTTTCTTTCTTTATTTTCATTTTTTTTTTTTTGAGACAGAGTCTCACTTTTTCACTCTTGACAGAGTGCCATGGTGTCATATACCTCATAGCAACCTCAAGTTCTTGGGCTCAAGTGATCCTCTTGTCTCAGCCTCTGAATAGCTGGGACTATAGGCACTGGCCACAGTGCCTGGCTATTTTTAGAGACAGGGTCTCGTTCTGCCTCAGGCTGGTCTCAAACTCATGAACTCACGAAATCCACCCGCCTCCCAGAGTGCTGGTACTATAGGCACCAGCCACTGCACCTGTCCCGCATCACTTAAATTTTCATCACACCTGTGTGTCTCCAACCACTCTTCTGCTTATCCTCCTTGTTCCACCTGGACAGGCCTGCTTTCTATTGCTCAGAAACATTATGGCAGTTCTTCCCTCAGGCCTTTGCCTCAGTTGCTTCCTTTTCCTGGAATGCTCCCTTCCAGACCCCCAAAATATTTGGCTACTTTTTGTCATTCAGATCTCAGCTTAAATATTATTTCTTCAGAGAGGTCTACCAAGAACATCAATCTAAAGTATTTCTTCCTATTTAGTTCTTTGCTGTACCATTTTCACTTTCAGTTATTTCTCTTGCTCTTTTATTTATGTGATTATTTATTTGACTACTTATGTATAGGTGGCCTCACCAACACGATGTAAGCTCTACCAAGGCAAAGATGTCCTTTCAAATCCTGCCACAGAGCAGATGCTCAAAACACATGTCAGATGAATGCACAAACAAAATACTTCCCTGATCTCAAGAAAATGCAGTAGTTTCTCTTGATTAATTTCTACTACTGTATTTTCTAAGACTCACCTTAAAAATTATCTCCTCTGAGCAGTGCCTGTGGCTCAGTGAGTAGGGTGCTGGCCCCATATATGGAGGGTGGTGGATTCAAACCCAGCTCTGGCCAAATTGCAACAAAAAAAAAGCCGGGCGTTGTAGCGGTCACCTGTAGTCCCAGCTACTCGGGAGGCTGAGGCAAGAGAATCATCTAAGCCCAAGAGCTGGAGGTTACTATGAGCTGTGACGCCATGGTACTCTACCAAGGGCGACAAAATGAGACTTTGTCTCTGAAAAAAAACCAAAAACAACAATAAAAAAACCTATCTCCTCTAAGAAGTTCCTTTTGAAACAGGGCAAAATTTTTTTTTCTTTTTTTTTAGTGCCATAGCATCATTGTAGGTCACTGTAACCTCAAACTCCTAGGCTCAAGCAATCCTCTGGCATCAGCCTCCTGAGCAGCTAGAACTACAGATGCATACTACCACATTGACTAACATTTAATTTTTTTTTAGAGATAGGGTCTTGCTATGTTACCCAGGCTGATCTCAAACTCCTGTTCTCAGCAATCCTCCCACTTCCACCTCCCAAAATGCTGGGATTGCATATTTGAACCACCCGGCTCAGCCTGTGAATTCCTAACACTGTACTTTCTCCTATGTATGTAGCATGTACCATATAATTTTACACGTGGTCTTAGGGGTAACTTGCTTCCAGTCATTTCATATGCATGCTTTTCCCTTGAGCTATATGTATCATCAGATCCTTGAAGGTAGGTCTGTATTTTGTATTGTAGTTGAGTTTTGAATGCTCCCGGAGCAATCAGTGTGCTGTTCTGCACATAGCAGAAATTCAAAATAAGTTTACTAATATGCACTTTATTAAAACTGCTTAATATAGCTCTCTGGTTAATATAGGATGAATGAATTCAACCAAAATCCAATGAGAAACAGTTAATCTATTAATATATCTTCCAAACCTAATCTCTTTATTATTTATCAGGAGAGAGAATCTTCTCCCAGTTTTCTTCTTTTCTTTTTTTCTGAGACAAAAGAAATATCTTAATCTAGTTATTTGTACCCTCATATTAACCTGAAATAAAAAAAAGAATATCTTCACTGAGATGTGGATAATTATACATCCTCTAATTTCTGAGTAGATGCTGAGAAAATTGGCTGTTTGCAATTCTATGTTGAAGGTATTCTCACCAATATCTCTTATATAAAGGTCCATTATATTTATTCCTATTTGTGTTTAGTTTTAGGGAAAAATTTCTATACAAATATTTGTAGAATTAGTAACCAAACAATGAACAACTTAGAATACAACATACTTTTTTTTTTGGTGTGTGTTAGGAAGAAATAGTGTCAAATTCAAAGTCCAATTGCAGCAAAGCTCAGTGGTACTGATAACCATTTCAACTTCCTTTCTATATGATTCATTCTATTTTTATCTTGTGAAACTTTATTCTTTCTTTACCAAAACTCACTTACCTATCAATCTATAAAGATGAGTTCGCACATTACTTCTCAGGAGTTCATGGCTCTTTCATCTGGACAGTCTGCCAGTACCTCAAAATTCATCTGACCTGACTAAACTTGTTCTCTTTTTTCTTTTTTAGACAGTCTCACTTTGTGTCACCCCCAGTAGAGTGCCATCGTGTCATAGCTCACAGCAACCTCCAACTCTTGGGCTCAAGTGATTCTCTTGCTCAGTAAACTCATTCTCTTCTCTCAAAGACCAATCTTCTTCGACAACTTTATCATGTTTTCTGGTCAACTAGGTGAAAAACACTAGTGTCATTTTGGATTTCTTATTCTTATAGCTGAAGTACCCAAGAGACACACTAAACAAGCACTTAAGGGAGCAGCAAAGCAAAGGTGCCATAAAGTTTATAGGAAGGAAATTTTAAATTTGTTCTTTTTTAAAAAAGTTGTGGCCCAGTGCCTATAGCTCAAGCGGCTAATGTGCCAGCCACATACCGCAGAGCTGGTGGGTTAGAATCCAGTCCAGGCCTGTCAAACAACGATGACAACTACAACCAAAAAATAACCAGGCATTGTGGTGGGAGCCTATAGTTCCAGCTACTTGAGAGGCTGAGGCAAAAGAATTGCTCAAGCCCAGGAGTTGGAGATTGCTGTGAGCTGTGATGTCCCAGGACTCTACCCAGGGTGACAGCTTGAAGCTCTGTCTCAAAAAAAAAAAAAAGTTGTATGGCAGTGCCCATAGCTCAGTGGGTAGGGTGCCAACCACATATATCGAGGTTATTGGGTTCAAAACTGGCCCAGGCCAGCTAAAACAACAATGACAACTGTAACAACAACAACAATAACAAAAAATAGCCAGGCATTGTGGTGGGCGCCTGTAGTCCCAGCTACTTGGGAAGTGGAGGCAAGAGAATGGCTTAAGCCCAAGAGTTGGAGGTAGCTGTGAGCTGTGATGCCATATCACTCTACCGAGGGCGACAGCTTGAGACTCTGTCTCAAAACAACATAAATTAACCAAAAAATGAAATCACGGGGACCAGCACTTCCAGCCAAGATGGAGCAGAAGGAATTAAATTTTCTCTCTTGAAAGAACTAAAAAGCTGAACAAATTATATGAAACAGGAGTTATAAGACACCTGAAATCAGGCAACAAAAGACAGTGACCTCTGAGAAATGGGAAACAATGAGATGCATTGCATGATGGTGTCAATTACTGCCTGGAGAAAATGCCAGGACACAGCAGAGCCTGACAATATCCTTGAGCTGATGAAATGGACCTAGCTGTCTAGAGAGATCAAAGGGGTTGGAGTTAGGGGCTAGAGTTCATAGGCAGAGCACATAAGACCAGAGAGCTTCAGGGAGCCCTCTGGAGAGACGCATATAGCAGATTCTTTTTTTTTTTTTTGAGACAGAGCCTCAAGCTGTCACCCTGGGTAGAGTGCCATTGCATCATAGCTCACAGCAACCTCTAACTCCTGGGCTCAAGCAAATCGCCTGCCTCCACTTCCCAAGTAGCTGGGACTACAGGTGCCTGCCACAACGCCTGGCTATTTTTGAGTTGCAGCCATCAATGTTGTTTAGCAGGCCCAGGCTGGATTCGAACCCGCTAGCTCAGGTGTATGTGGCAGGTGCCTTAGGTGCTTGAGCCACAGGCGCTGAGCCCATACAGCAGCTTCTTAAAGCCTTCAGCTGAGTATTACTGATGTATAGGTTCAAAAAACTACAATTCTGGGGAAATAAATCACTCAGAAGGAGTAGGAGAAACAATCTCTAGAGCTCCCAACAAGGCTGTGAAAGTTCTTATTCCACCAAAGTGGAAAAACTGAAATTTCATAGGACATTAGTAGAGTATTCAGAGGGTTTTGCCTTAACAATGGAGAAAATTAGCCTTAAATGTTACTGCAGTCCTCCCTAAAAAGCTTAAAAGTTATCACTTGAGACAGTCAAAGTGTTTCTAATAACTCATTCTTGAAGGCTCAGAATATTTATTGAGATACAGAAAATATCTTGCATCCAACAAAATAAATTTCATAATGTCTGGCACCTAGCCAAAAATAACCACGTATGCAAAAAAGGGGGGGGCAAAGAAATACAACCTATAATAAAAAAAATCAATCAACTGAAACCAACCCAGAAATGACACATTGATGATTTAATTAATAGATGGGGGGAGACCGTAAAACAGTTTTCATAACTATGTTCCATGTGGTTAAAAAGCTAGAAGAAACATTGAACACACTAAGTAGCAACACATATACTTGAATGCACGCCAATTGAAATTATCCAAAATGAAATGCAAAGAAAAGCAAAAGTGGGAACAAAAAAAGAAGAACAGAGCATCAGTGAGCTCTGGGAAACTTAAAGCACCCTATTATGTAACTGGGGTCCCTGTAGGAGAGAAGAAAAGGAAAGACAGATAAAAATGTAAAGTAATAATCACCATTTTTCCCAAATTTTATGAAAACAAACTCACAGATGCAAGAAGTTCCATGAACCCCAAGCAGAAGAAACATGTGTAACAGTGGTTCTCAACCTTCCTAATGCCGCAATGTATTTTCATTGTTAAAAACAGGTCGCGACCCACAGATCGAGAACCGCTGATACAAAAGGACATGAAAGCACATCATAATCTGATTATGACTACAGAAACAAAGATAACGATGACAGTGGCTTTCTTTGTGGAAACAACGGAAGCAAGAAGACAATGTAGCAACAGCTTTAAAGTACTGAAAGAAAAGAAATTGTCAACCTAGAATTCCATATCCAGTGAACACATCTTTCAGACACACACAAACTGAATTAATCACCAGCAGACCTTCAGTACAAGCAAGGTTCAAAGAAATTTTTTAGGAAGAAGGAAAATAATACCATATGAAAATATGGATTGACATAAAGAAATGGAGAACATTGAAGGTGTTAAGTACATAAGTAAATACAAGACTTTTAAAAATTTCCATGCCATTATAATTGACCATTTAAAGCAAAAATAAAAACAACATACTATGGGATTTATAACATACATGTGGAAGTAAGACGTATGACAATGATAACACAATGCCTGGGAGGGAAGAAACAGAAATATATTTTTGTAAGGTTCTTACATTGTAAGTAAAGAAATACTATCACTTGATGGTCAACTGTGGTAAGTTAAAGATTTATATTATAAACTCAAGAGCAACTGTTAGTTATAGTAAGTAAAAAAAAAAAAAAAACAACCACATCAAATGGCATTAAAAAATTCATCCTGGGTGGTACCTATGGCTCAAAGGAGTAGGGCGCTGGCCCCATATACCGGAGGTGGTGGGTTCAAACCCAGCCCCTGCCAAAAACCACAAAAAAAAAAAAATCATCGAAAAGAAGGTTAAAAAGAAAAGAGAAGAAAGAACAAACAAGACAAATGGAAAACAAGATGGCAGATTTAAACAGAACCATGTAGGTGGGGACAGTGGCTCTGCACCTGTAATCAAAGTTACTGAGGAAGCTGAGGTGGGAGGATCACTTGACTCCAGGAATTTGAGGCTGCAATGAGCTATGGTCATGCCAAGGCATTACAGTCAGAGAACAGAGTGAGACCTTGTCTTAAAAAAATGAAGAAAACAAACAAACCAAAAAACCCTCAAAGCTTAACCATGTTAATAAACATATAAAATGTAAATAATCTAAGTATACCAATACAGAAACTGTCAGACTGTATAAAAGAGCAAGATCCAACTAAATGCCACATATTAAAAACCCCACTTTAAATATTAAGAAAGTAAAAGAAGGAAAAAAAAATACCATGATCATTTTAATCAGAAGAAAGTCGAAATGGTCATTATTACTAGCAGATAAAGTGGGTATCAGAGAACAAACTATAAAGAATATTACAGGGATTTAAAAAGGTCAGTTAATAATGATAAAGGAATCAACTCATCTAGATAATATAATGACCTTAAAGGTTAATGTGCCTAATAGCAGAGCTTCAAAATACATGAAGGAAAAACTGACAGAACTGTAAGGAGAAATAGAAAAACCACAATTACAGTCATAGACTTCAATACCCTTCTCTCAGCAACTGACAGGACAAGTAGAATGAAAATAATTACAAATATAGAAGACTCTGATGATACTATCAACCAAAATGACTTAATTAACGTTTATAAAACACTCCATGGACAGCAGAATACATATTCTTTTCAAGTAACATGAAATATTTACCAAGATATATCATATTTAGTTTATATAACAGCACTGACTTATATACTTATAATAATTCAAACCATACCAAATATGTTTTCTGACCACAACGACATAAATCAATAACAGAAAAATATCCGGAAAATCTCCCAAATAATTGAAAACGAAATAACAAACTTTTAGGGGTGGCACCTGTGGCTCCCTAGGGAGGGCACCAGCCCCATATACTGAGGGTGATGGTTCAAACCCGGCGCCCAGCCCTGGGTCCCTCTAGTCCCAGCTACTCAGGAGGCTGAGGCAAGAGAATAGTCTAAGCCCAGGAGCTGGAGGTTGCTGTGAGCTGTGATGCCACAGCACTCTACCAAGGGTGATAGAGTAAGACTCTGTCTCTACAAAACAAAAAACAAAAAACAACTTTTAAACCACAAGTCAAAGAAAAAGAAATCAAAAGAGAAATGATTAAGTATGAACTGAATGAAAATGAAAAAGCAACAGAAGGAAAATCTGTGGGATGCCACCACCAAGTAGCACCTAGGAAGATGCATTGAACTAAATGCTATATTAGCAAAGAAAAAAGTCTCAACTTAATTATCTCAGCTTAAAAAACTAGGCCAAAATTATACTTTCAAGTTAAAAAAAAAAACTAAAGAAAAGAAGAGGGGAAATAAAATCAAAATAATTAGAAGAAAAGAGATAATAAAACTCAGAGTAAAAATCGATGTGATAAAAAGGAGAAAAATAGAGAAAGTCAATGAAACCAAAAGCTGGTCCTTTGACATAAATAATATTGGTAAACCAGGTGCAGTGGCTCACGCCTGTGATCCTAGCACTCTGGAAGACCAAGACAGGAGGATTGCTTGAGGTCAGGAATTCATGACCAGCCTGAGCAAGAGCAAGACCTCGTATTACCTAAAATAGAAAACATCAGGCAGGTGTGGTGCATGCCCACAGTCCCAGCTACTCAGGAGGCTAAGGAAGGAGAATCCCTTGAGTCCAGGAGTTTGAGGTTGCAGTGAGCTATGATGAGGCAACAGCACTCTAGTCAGGGTGACATAATGAGACATTGTCTTAAAAAAAAAAATCCACATCTATACCTATAAAAAGAGAGACGACATAAATTAGCAATAGGTGACATGATTACAAATTCTATACACATTAACTTGATAACAATGGAGTATTATAAACTTTATGCCAATAGATTTGACAATTTAGATAAAACACACATTCTTGCAAGCTATAAACTACCAAAGCTCACATAAGAAGATAGACATAAGCTAAACAGCTTGATAACCACTAAAGCAATTAAATAGGTTGTTAAAAATGAACAACCAACACAAAGAAACAAAAAAACAAATCCCTAAAACCTTTTCTCACAAAGAAAGGTCCACATGGCTTCACTGGTAAATCTACCAAATTTATTTATTTATTTATTTATTTTGAGACAGAGCCTCAAGCTATCACCCTGGGTAGAGTACCATGGTGTCACAGCTCACAACAACTGCCAACTCCTGGGCTTAAGTGATTCTCTTGCCAGTAGCTGGGACTACAGGTGCCTGCCACAATGCCCGGCTATTTTTTGGTTATAGTTGTCACTGTTTGGCAGGCCCAGGCTGGATTTGAACCTGCCAGCTCTGGTGTATGTGGCTGGCGCCTTAGTTGCTTAAGCTATAGGCGCAGAGCCAAATCTACCAAATGTTAAAGAGGAAATAATACTAACTGATTTTCCCTAGGATATATACCCTGAAAATAATATTAATGTTATATAAACTCTTTATATAAAATTAGAAAGGAAGAAATACTTGGCAATTCATTCTGAGGGCAACAATACTTTGATATCCACCAGACAAAGACATCACAATGCACCAAAAATAACAAATTGATATCCCTTATCAAACAAAGATGAGGGATACTGCATTGATTCTGTGTTTGATATGCTAAAACCAATATTTTAGCACATCAAATCCAATAATATATAAAAAGCAGGCTGCATTATGAGGTAGTGAGATTATTCAGGAAAACAAGACCAGCTTAATATTTGAAAATCAACTAAATAATTCAACATAGTAATGGAATACAAAAGAAACCAAAAGAGAGGGAAAGAAAAGAAAGAAAAATATGATCAACGATCATCTCAATAGCTGCAGAAAAACCTGTCAAAATTCAAAAGTAATTCCTGATAAAATTTCCTAGAAAATTAAGAATACAAAGGATTGAACCAAAAGCCTCAACAATTAAAAAGACAACTTTTAAACTAAAGACTTAACATCTAAGCCAGGTGCAGTTGTTCATAGCTATAATTCTGGCACTCTGGAAGGCTGAGGAAGAAAAATTGCTCGAGTGTAGGAATATGAGACCAGGCTGAGCAACAGTAAAACTTTGTCTCTACTAAAAATAGAAAAATTAGCCAGGCCTTGTGGTGAGTACCTGTAGTCCCAGCTACTTAGGAAGCTGAGGCAGGAGGATTGCTTGAGCTCAGGAGTTTGAAGTTGCTGTGAGCTAGGCTGACTCCAAAGCACTCTAGCCTGGGCCATAGAGTGAGACTCTGTCTCAAAAAAAAGAAAGGACCTAGAATTAATCAATTAATGTCATATTTAATGGCAAAACACTGAGTAAGTTTTCCTCTTAGGAATGAGGCAAGAATGTCCATTCTTAATACTCTAACATTGTACTAGAGCAGTGATTTTCAACCCATGTGTTGTGAGAGAATCTTAGGAGTGCCATAAAAATTTTGGGCTTGGTGCCTGTGGCTCAAGTGACTAAGGTGCCAGCCACATACACCTAAGGTGGCAGGTTCGAATCCAGCCTGGGCCCGCCAAACAACAATGATGGCTGCAACCAAAAAATAGCCAGGCGTTTTGGCGGGCACCTGTGGTCCCAGCTACTTGGGAGGCTGAGGCAGGAGACTCACTTAAGCCCAGGAGTTGGAGGTTGCTGTGAGCTGTGATGCCACAGCACTCTGCCCAGGAGGACAGCTTGAGGCTCTGTCTCAAAAAAAAATTTTTTTTGAAATATTAATTGGCTTGGTGCCTGTAGCACAGTGGTTACAGCATCAGACACATACACCAAGGGTGGCAGGTTTGAACCTGGCTCGGTTCAGCTAAACAACTGCAATAATAAAATAGAGGAGTGTTGTGTCGGGCACCTGAGGCAAAAGAATCACTTAAGACCAAGAGTTTGAGGTTGATGTGA
>CAUYQV010137653.1:0-24290 GCA_963574575.1 Galagoides demidoff
GGCGCCCGCCACAACGCCTGGCCATTTTTTGGTTGCAGCCATCATTGTTGTTTGGTGGGCCCGGGCTGGGGATTCGAACCCGCCACCTTAGGTGTACGTGGCTGGCGCCTTAGCCGATTGAGCCACAGGCGCCGAGCCCCAAAAATTTTCTATAGCTTTACTAGTTTTCTTAAAAATACATTCCTCTTCTATTTCTTGACATAGATTAACCATTATCATTGGTTAATGATAATGCCTTTTTCTTACCAAAATCAGATTGTTCAATACACAGAGGAGTGAAGAGTTTTACTTGATACATCACAAAAAGATATCCCCTAGATTAAACTACAGGCTGCAACAGGGCAGAAACTGTGTCTCATTTAACTTTTTATCTCCAGGGAATGCTCAAGAGTAGGTGCTTACTACACGAAGATCTGAGGCACAGGCTAGCCGCCTGTGGCTCAAGCGGCTAAGGCGCCAGCCACATACACCTACAGTGGCGGGTTTGAATCCAGCTCAGGCCCGCCAAACAACAATCATGGCTGCAACCAAAAAATAGCCAGGCATTGTGGCAGGCGCCTGTGGTCCCAGCTACTTGGGAGGCGGAGGCAGGAGACTCACTTGAACACAGGAGTTGGAGGTTGCTGTGAGCTGTGATGCCACAGCACTCTACCCAGGGTAACAGTTTGAGGCTCTGTCTCAAAAAATAAATAAAGAAATAAAGAAATAAATAAAGAAAGAAAGATTTGAGGCACAAAAATATATTCTTAAGGGCCAGAACTAGGAGAAACCTCCAGTTCTCTGCTTCAGGCCTACTGAAGATGTCTAGAGTTATTTCTCTGGCAGGCAAGACAAACTCTGAAACCCATCCGTTCATATCCTATTCCCACTTAAGACAATATGGCTAGAAAATGGCACAGCCAACTCTGATTCTAATATACCGGCATTAAAGTTATTTTAGGAAGGAAATATGTCATTTGGTGAGGAAATTCTTAAGTCACAAAGTTTAAAAAGTGTAGAGGCTGAATGCAGTGGTGCATACTTATAATCAAAGCATTCTGCGAGGCTGAGGCATATGGATTACCTGAGCTCAGGAGTTTGAGACCAGCCTAAGCAAGAGAGATACCCCGTCTCTAAAAACATAACTAGGGCTTGTGGTGGGCACCTCTAGTCCCAGCTACTTGGGAGGCTGAAGCAAAAGAATCACTTGAGCCCAAGAGTTTGAGGTTGCTGTGAGCTATAAAACCCCGGCACTCTACTGAGGGCAACAGAGTGAGACTGTCTAAAACAAACAAACAAAGTGTAGAGCTGCTAGAATGATTGTAAAATCAGTTCCCCAATAAGATATAAGTGCCACAGCTGACAGCCATTTGGCTCCTCAAGCACAAAGACTGACTACCATTTATTTCCCCACAATTAATAACAGCTACATATATTGGTATTTTAGGCAGTTAAGACTAAGTACCTATCTTTTAAAAATAAAGATGAATTCCAACAAATGAGCTGTAACCAGATGAGAAGACAATATGACAGAGGTATCTATCCAGTATAAAACTTCAGATGAGTAAGAAAGACAAGGAAAAATGGAAAGAACTTATTCTTGACTAATTTAAATGCTTAGTAATCATATTAAGTTTACATGGCATGGGGAGGAGCATACTTTAGTAACAAAATAAGAATAAGAGCACACCAAACTATGTGTCAAAGACACCTGGAGGATCTCAGTGGCTGCTAGAAGGTTGAGCAATGGTTTTAGATGGGTCCAAATTTCTTATACATTGATGTCAAAACACTAGTCTGGATACCTGTAAATTGAGTTCTGCAGAGGGATTCAGTTTGTATCATTTTTCTTTGTCTTTGCTTTAATAGGTAAAAAAATCCACTTCTAAGAAAAAAGTTTCTAATGTACATGTATTTGTTTGATTGTAGTTAAAGTGATTCTAGGGTAGCCAGATTATAGAAGAGATACTACAAAATCTGTGGAACTAGTTACAAACTTTATCTGCATATGGCATGTAGAAATAGGAAGTGAGTAATTTGTTACACTCCTGGGGGTGGCTGCTCCCCATTAGCAGAGATCACACATGTGAAAGTTTCTAAGGTCCCTGGTACCTCTGATATGCTATGATTACCACATAAAAGGAAGCAAATTCAGATGATAAATATTTATATTTGAAGATCTTAGAAATTTGAAGACTTTCATTGGGAAAAGAATACTACTAAAATGATTAATAAAGACTAAAAAAGGCCTAAACTTATTTAACCAATGGCTAAAATTTATATTTAGGCTAGTTTTTATGTGCCATAATATTATCTCACAGACAGAAGGAATCTGAAGCAAAATGCATAAACCTGCTCATTCAGGGTCATTTGCCTAACAGCAAGACTTAGAACAAAGGAAACTAGCATTTACTGAGGGTAGATACTTAATCTGTATTGTTTCATTTCATCTTCCCAATAACCTGGTAAAGCAGATAGTATCATTCTATTTTGTAACCAAGAAAGCCAAGACTCAAAAAGATTAAGTATGCCTAACATCATTACTGGCCAATACAAGGCTTTCAAAGGCCATTATGGGAATCCAATTTTAACTTTTTTTGCATCTCTGAAACCTACCTCCTTCCTTACAAAAAGGCAAGGGTGTAACTTGCCACTTTCCTTCTCCAGAGAATAGCAAAAGGATTTTTATTATTGATATTATGCAAAAATCCTGAAGAAGTGATATTCTAGAAGTAAAAATACATGATCTGTATATATGGGAAAAAATTTGCAGAAAGGGTCTGCAGAAGGAAAATCAGAACAACTCTGAGGAAGTAAATGTATGAGTAGAGACGGGTGGTCTTCCCTAAGAAGCTTAGATTTCTACAGTTCATGAAGACCTTAGGGATCACATAGCTCAAGTTCCTGATTTCATACCTAGGGAGATTTTTGTTTGTTTAGAGATAGGATCTCACTCTGTTACTGAGGCTGGAGTGTAGTGTTCAGTCATAGCCTACTATAACCTCGAACTCCTGGGCTCAAGCAATCCTCCTGGCTTTGCCTCCTGAGCAGCTGGGACCACAGGTGCCACCGTCCCCAGCTAATTTTTCTTATTTGTATCAATGGGGTCTTGCTATGTTGCCCATGCTGGTCTTGAACTCCTGGGTTTAAGTGATCTTGCCTTGGCCTACTAGAGTGTGGAATTATAGGAGTGAGCCAATGCTCCTGACAAGAAACTAAAGCACAGTGGTCAAGAGCAAAGGTTTTTGATTCAGAGAGATCAGGTCCCAGTGCCACGCTTCTACCAGTGTAATATTGGTTAAGTTAGTTATCGAGGCTTCAGACCTAGAGGACTAATAAAAAGGGATTAGTAATAGTACCTAACTCACAGAGTGTTGTGATATTACATGAGATAATATAAACATTTTAACACAGTTATTTGACACATAATAACTACATGGTAGCTATTAATATTACCATTTTAAAAAAACCCAAAGAGTAATTTCCTGAGACTTCCTCCGCCCCCTTGTCTTTCACTGTTCTTTTTTTTTTTCTTTTGAGACAGAGTCTCACTTTGTCCCCCTCCATTGAGTGCTGTGGCATCAGCTCACAGCAACCTCAAACTTTTTTTTTTTTTTTGAGATAGAGTCTCAAGCTGTTGCCCTGGGTAGAGTGCCGTGGACCCGCTAGCCTCTGTGTATGTGGCTGGCACCCTACCCACTGAGCTATGGGCGCTGCCTGTCTGGCTATTTTTAGAGGTGGAGTCTCACTATTGCTTGGGTTGGTCGCAAACTCCGGAGCTCAAGCAGTCTACCTGCCTCGGCCTCATAGAGTGCTAGGATTACAGGTGTGAGCCACTGTGTCTGGCCTCTTTCACGGTTCTTAACATTCTTTCATAGGGGCTTAGAAATACAAATAAAAATTCTTCTAGGCAACACTCAGACAAGCAGCTAGAATATAAATTATTGGAGACCACATCCTTACCATTGGTAGACTTCATTAAGTCCTGATCTGCAAAAGGAAAACAAAATTCTTTCAGGGAATGGCAATAAGATAATTATATTAACCATTAAACTTTTCATTGAGTTGTATGCAAAGAGCTCCTTATGAAGAAGTACACAACAAAGTCTGTGCTCTCAAATAACATACATACAGTCGAGGAGTTGAAAGGTTAATAGTAAGTTAACCAACAACCCAACATATTGTCAAATAAGTGGATTAGAGAACAAATGCTATAGAACCAAAAATATGATCCAAAGCCCACAAGAAGAGAGTCATCAGAGATCAGCTTATTGTACTGTGATGTAAGAAAAGCACTATTATTATGAGGTCAGGTTGTCGGGAGGCCTACACAGCCATGGAACACACAGACACAACTTTCTACAACATTAAAACAATAATATAGATTCTGAGGCTGCCTCCCAATGAAAGATAAATTTGGGTATTAGGTAAACATTTAATGTTATGAGGAAAGGTTTCCTAAAGGAAGGAAGCAAGCAAAGAAAACAGACCAATTAATCTTTCAACAGATGAAGTTTCATGGCATGTATGATTTTTATTGTGCTTTAAAAAAGCTCATCAAATCCTCAGATTTCCACCTAAAGAGTAACTTTCACTTCAATTTCACAACTTTCCCAAGACCTTTTAACACAACGGTAATATTAAAGAGTTAGTAGAGTGATACAAATAGTCTTCTCCAAACCTATTTACCCCCTTTCTTTTGGCTCCTAACCCAATAGAGCAGTTCTGATGACTGTGATTACAAAACTAAGCCACCCAGGAGATTTACAGGTTGGGATCTTGGGAAAGCATCAACTTTTAAAGCATTTCTCCATTAGGGAAAGAAGGCCTTACGAATGGCTAGTTTAACAGGACTTTTTCAAACAGTTATGGCTTTTCCAGAAACTGTGAAACTCAGTATTATCTGGAGAGAAGGATTAAGCATACAGACATGGCAACATTATTATTATTTTTTTAATGTCTGGTACAGTAAAAGTAGAAATCATGGAAAAACAGAGGCTCATACCTTGGTTAGTTTAGGAAGTCATTAAGGTTTGTTGGCAGACAAGCATATACAGGAGTGGAAGTTCAATTAGAAACATGATTCCCTACTTCCCATCTCCAAAACATTCTGTATGTGCTTATGGATTCATTTCCCAGGTCTCAAACAACAAATACAGTTATTCAAATAGCTAAATCAAAACCCTGACATAGTAGAGAACTCAAGGATGGGAAATGTGCTTATTCTAAATGCTAGCTTAGCAGAAATTTTTAGTAGTTTTATTTCCCTACCCTATCCTATCCTTAGTTCAGAGTCTGTCTTTAAGTCCCCATAGGACCCTACCATTCAAAACTGAGAATAAGGATGGTGCCTGTGGCTCAGTGGGTTAGGGCACCGGCCCCATATATCGAGGGTGGTGGGTTCAAACCTGGCCCCGGCCAAACTGCAACAAAAAATAGCCAGGTGTTGTGGTGGGTGCCTGTAGTCCCAGCTACTCGGGAGTCTGAGGCAAGAGAATTGCCTAAACCCAGGAGTTGGAGGTTGCTGTGAGCTGTGATGCCATGGCATTCTACTTAGGGTGATAAAGTGACACTCTGTCTCAAAAAAAAAAACCAAACTGAGAATAAACAGAAGATATATGTAAGAGGATAATGTAGGACAAGTTTTAAGGGAGAAATCTTCTTCCTTGTGTTATTATTAATACTTTCCATAGGGAAAGATATGCACAAATAGGGGGCAAACATCCTTGTGGGCTTTTCATGTAACAGTTCTAATCTTTAAGACATGGAAAGTGAGACAGGCTGAATAACAACTTGTTCATGGTGACACAGAATCTGAGATCGAGGTCTGGATTGTAGAGGCCTGAGGCTGTAATTTTTTTTTTTTTTCCTCTCTGTTACTGTGGAATGATCATCTGTGAAAGCCTCAACCCAGACTTTTTTTTTTTTTATTGAATGGTAACTATGTACATGAATGCACTAACCCAGACTTTTTAATTGTGTTTCTTTTAGGTCTGACCTGGCCAAGCGCTGCTCTAAGACATGGTACCGTTCCTCCCTGAGGCTTCCTCCACAGAGTTCCCCAACTCCAGGAACCAGAAGATCAACAGCAGCAACCTAGAAAGAAACAAAAATCATTAGCATTATATTTTCAGGTAATGCCAATGGTAAGCTTCTTGAGCAAGCACAACTTTTAATATTTTGACAACTAGATGTTTAACTGCCTACCAGAATCTTACTCATTTTTTTTTTTTTTTTTTTTGAGACAGAACCTCAAGCTGTCACCCTGGGTAGAGTGCTGTGGCATCACAGCTCACAGCAACCTCCATCTCCTAGGCCTAAGTGATTCTCTTGCCTCAGCCTCCCAAGTAGCTGGGACTACAGGCATCTGCCACAATACCTGGCTATTTTTTTTGGTTGTAGTTGTTGTTGTTTGGCAGGCCCGGGCTGGATTCAAACCTGCCAGCTCTGGTATATGTGACTGGTGCCTTAGCTGCTTGAGCTACAGGCCCTGAGCCAGAATCTTACTCATTTTATCCATGCTCCTTGTTTCAGTATCAAAAAAGTTTAATAGTATCTTTTAAATAAATACTATATATGCTACAAAAATTGCAGGTGGGCAGTTTCCTCTCTCTTCTGTCACCATTTGTGGGGTATACTCAAACAAAAATGTGTTTTCTTCACAAATGTGAGATAAAGTTAATTATACAATGTAGAAAGTATTAAAAATTATGAAATATTAAAAATCACCTATCATCACACAGAAGCAATTACATTTTGGCGTATTTTCTTTTAGGTTTTTTTTTTCCTTATACATTTAAAAAGAGCCTGTTAGAGATCAAGTTACATATAAAAATTTGTCATACCTAGTGCTATATAGTTAATATTTATCCTATGTCAGTAAAATACTTTATACATTTACTCTTTTAATAGAGGCATAGTTTATTGCTTAGAATTATTATAATCTAGCCAGGCACAGTGGCTCACGTCTGTAATCCTAACATTTTGGGAGGCTGAGGTGGATGGCTTGCTTGAGCTCAGGAGTTTGAGACCAACCTAAGCAAGAATGAGACCCCGTCTCTATTAAAAGCAGAAAAATTAGCTAGGAATTATGGCTAGTATCTATAGTCTCAGTTACTTGGGAGGCTGAGGCAAAAGGATCACTTGAGCTCAGGAATTTGGGTTGCTGTGACTATGATGCCATGGCACTCTACCCAGGGCAACAAATGTGACTCTGTCTCAAAAAAAAAAATTATTATAATATATTTAGCTGCTTTCTTTTTTTTTGTTGACCATCTCAGTGTGTGTATAATTTTGTTTGTTTTCTTTTATAAATAATGTGGCAATAGAGTTTTCTTTAATTTGTAGTATTTTGTTAGGACATATAAAATAAGGTCTGTTTATCAAAGAAGTATAAACTGAAGGAACAAGATATCACTTTAGAGTTATCAAAATGTCAATGATAAGAAAACAACACAAATAATATATTAAAGATAAGAGAATGAATAAACCAATACTCTTGTACACTTGATATAATGTTTCTGTCAGTAATTTGACAACGATAATCAAAAGCCTTAAAAATGCAATATGCTTTGGTTATGCTCAGCAATAACTGTTATAGGAACTGGCCTTAACAAAATAACCAAAGATGCAAGAAAGATTAACACATAGGACATTTATTACAGCATTATTTACGATGACAAAAAATTCAAATGTACACCAACAGGTAACTATTAGACCAATTTTAGACGTGGATAGAAAAAAGACTGAGATCCACATGAGATGTTAATTGTGCTGCCACTGTGATAAGGAATGGGAATATTTTAAAATTGTTTTCTTTTCTCTACATTGTATTTTCTTATTTTCTACAGTAAAGATGCATTCTACTTTTATACTAGGAAAAAAAAACCTTTTAACAGGAGAAAATGACAGCTTGATATTTTAACTTGTATTTCTTTAATTACTAGTAATATTTAATTTTTGAAAATGTTTATTTGCTATCTGTATTATTTAGTCATTTGCCAATTCTTTACTTTAGGCCAGTAGGTATTTTTTAAACCCAAGAATTTGTAGGTACAAAACCAAGAAAGATATTACAGCAGCAAAGAAAAAACTAGGAATCCATAAGACCCTTTTTAATCTTTAAATGTCACATTATACTATAAAGGTTTTTTCTTAAACTTTGCCTCACTTTGCCACTAAGCCATCCCCTAGTTTTGATTTCAGAACTTCTTTCTGATTGAGATATACTTTATAAATAATTAAGGTTAACAGCTTGGTGCCCATAGCACAGTGGTTATGGTGCTGGCCACATGTACTGAGGCTGAAGGGTTCAAACCCAGCTGGGGCCAGCTAAACAACAATGACAACTGCAACAAAAAAATAGCCAGGCATCATGGCGGGCACCTGTAGTCCCAGCTACTTAGCTACTTGGGAGGCTGAGGCAAGAGAATTAAGTCCAAGAGTATGAAGTTGCTATGAGCTGTGACGCCATGGTATTCTACCCAGGGTGACATAATGAGACTCTGTATCAAAAAAAAGAAAATTTAAGATTAATAAAGAATTAAAAAAAAAAGAATAATTTATGAATGTGCCCCCAATGTTGTATACTTTATTCTCATTATAATGTCATTAAAGAGAAAACATTAGCTATGATTTTTATCACTAGGCTGAATGAGAAAGAACAAATTCACTAATGGTTTTTTTGTTTGTTTGTTTGTTTGTAGAGACAGAGTCTCACTTTATTGCTCTTGGTAGAGTGCTGTGGTGTCACACAGCTCAAAGCAACCTCCAACTCCTGGGCTTAGGTAATTCTCTTGCCTTAGCCTCCCGAGTAGCTGAGACTACAGGCGCCCACCACAACACCCGGCTGTTTTTTGGTTGCAGTTTGAACCTGCCACCCTTGGTATATGGGGCCGGAGCCCTACCCACTGAGCCACAGGCACTGCCCTCACTAATGGTTTTTATTTTAACTAAATTCCTTGCCATTCGACAAGCTGGTTAGGAGTAAGTATACAAATAGGTCTTTGTCACACTACCACTGCTGCTGATCACATCTTGGCAATAAATCTATAAACTTAAGGACTTCACAGTGAATAACCAGGTATTTTAGATTGTGGGTGTTAACTCAGACATGATAAATGGTAATGAAATCCAGCCAATAACATTGGATAGGTAGGTAGACAAGAGAACCTTGCTTTACTAAGGCAAAGAGGAAATTCTCAGGGGTTGCACAATTAATATAGCTGGACTCTAAACAGGATCCTATAGTTACCCCTTCTATCCTCAGAGAAAAGAGAAAGTTCAAAGAGAATTTCTATGGCCACAAAAGGAGCAGCATTTTATTTCCCAGCACCTTGCTTTGAGACATGGCTAAAATATGATAGGAATTGAAAGAGGTAAAAAATTTGTTCTTACCTTCAATCTAGAGTGTTAAATTTACAATTAATAGATAATCAAGGTTGAAAGAGTATAGTCAACCAAGAGGCCTCTGGCCTCTGCTTAAAAATATTTAAAGTACGGGAAACAGTATTCCCAAAACAGGGCATTTCATCCTATTTACCTCTGTCTAAAATGAACTCAAACATGATTAAAGACTTAAATATAAGACCTGAAATTATAAAACTACTAGAAGAAAATATAGGAAGACGCTCCATGATGTTGGTCTAGGCAATGATTTTTTTTAGATATGACTCAGAAAACACAAACAATAAAGACAAATGGGATGGCATGAAATTAAAAAACTTCTGCACAGCAAATAATTGATGAAGTGAAGAGACAACTTATGAAATAGTAGAAAGCATTTGCAAACCATTTATCTGACAAAGAGTTAATGCCTGAAATATATAAGGAATTAAAACACCTCAATACCAAGAAAACAATCCAATGGAAAAATAGGCAAAGCATCTGAACAGACATTTCTCAAAAGAAGACATACAAATGGCCAATAGGTACATGAAAAAATGCTTGGCATCACTAATCATGAGAGAAATGCAAATTAAAACCATAATGAGATATCACCTCACATCTGTTTAAATGGCTTTATCAAAAAAATAAAAGATAAATATGAAGAGGATGTAGAGGAAAAAATCATATATATTTGGTAGGAATGCAACTTAATATAGCCCTATGAAAAATGGCATGGAGGTTCTTCAAAATACTAAAAATAGAACTACCATAAAACCCCACAATCCCACTTCTAGATATATATCCGAAGGAACTGAAATCAGTTAGTCTTTTCACTCCCATGTTCACTGCGCTATTATTTATAATAGTCCAGATATAGAAACAACCTAAGTGTCCATCAATGGATGAATAAAGAAAACACAGCATATTTACATAATGGAATATTATTTGGGCTTAACAAGGGAAGAAATCCCATCACTATGACAACACAGATGAATGTGGCTTGTGCTAAGTGAAATAAGCCAGGCACAGAAAGACAAATATCACATGATTTGTGGAATCTAGTAAAGCTGAGCTCCTAAGAGTAGAGTAGAACAATGGCCACCAGTGCCTCTGGGCACTGGGAGGGAGAGACTGGAGAGTTGCTGATCAAAGGATACAAAGTTACAGATAATGGGGGAAAGGAGTTGTTAATCAAACAGTACAAAATTTCAGACAATAAGAGAAACAGATTTTGAGATTTATTGCACATGGGGGTGATTGTAGTCAATATGTAACAGTAAATTTCAAATATCTCACCATAAAAAATGACTGGTAAGCAAGGTGATGGATATGTTAATTAAAGAGATGTAACTGTATCACATTGTATACATGTATGAAAACAATACACTGTATTCCATAAATGTATACAATTATGACTTATCAAAAAAAAAACAAGAAGAAGGGATAAGTATATCAAAAATCTATCATTTTCAAGGTTTTAAAGTAGGGGTGATTCCATGTAACTAGGGTAGATAGTAACTGCTTTTGATACTATAAGTACAATGCAAAGCTTGAGATCCAGGGCTGAAAACGTCTATAGCCCCCAAAAGATGCTGAAGAACCAGCTGTTATGGAAGAACAGGAAAAAGGTCATCAAAATGAGGCTGACAGTCAGTGATGAGGGGGCTGAAGCAACCCTTACTGAGCTGTTCTGCTTTCTCTATGTAGCTGTAATCATCAAACAAGAGATCCACTTCTTGCTCCATCTTACTGCTAACATAACTTAAACAAAAAACCCTCTGGGATGGTACCACTTTTTGCAGGTCTAATTTACATCAATTTAGAATCTTAATTTTTAATGCTAGAATTTTAAATTTCAATGCTTAATTTTTAGATTAGATAAATCACATTTATTTTTTATTATACATCTTTCTTTTAAACCTCCTTTATATTTAAGTTCACTGAAGAATTCATTGTATCACCACATTGGCTTTAGATCTCTCTATCTGGTTGGTATTTCCTTGGAACATCTGTCATAGTTCTAACTAGAAGTTTCTGAATCTTTTGAGTTACCTTCACAATTTATGCCATGGTATAGTAGCTACTGTTTACCTTTTACTAAAATTTCTTCCAGACTTATCTTGTTAATTTCCAAGATTAATTTCCAACTGGTTATGCTCAACTGTTTCTACATTGGCTACTATAAAATTAGGGTGGTAGTGTTTTTTTGTTATTTTTTTCAGTTTTTGGCTGGGGCTGGGTTTGAACCCGCCACCTTCGGCAAATGGGGCCAGCACCCTACTCCTTTGAGCCACAGGTGCTGCCCGGGTGGTAGTGTTTTATGAGTCAGGATAGGCTAGGTTAAGCTATCGTCATAAACAACCCCAGAAGCTTACAACAAGGCTTCTCAATCTCACCACTAATTGCAAATTTTTTTTTAACATTTTGACCAAATATTTCTTTGTTGTGAGGACCTGAACTGTGCATGGTGGGATATTTGGCAGCATAAATGGCCTGTACCCACTAGAGCAGTGATTTTCAATCGGTGTGCTGTGAGAAGATCTTAGATAATGCTGTGGAAAGTTTTAAAGATCATTAATTAAATTATTTCAAAAGAAGTTCAAAGCACAGTAAGTATATTCTTTCTTTAACTTTTTTTGGATCAACATAATTTAAGTGTGCTGTAGAAGTTTAACTACAGGTTCAAGTGTGCCATGAGATAAAAAATGTTGAAAACCGCTGTCCTAACAGGTACCAAAAGGTCTCCAGACACTGCCAAATGTTTTCTGGAAGGGGGAGGGGAAATCATCATCTTTGATTGAGAACCACTAGTTTACAACAATGAATTGGCTTTTTTAAACTTATGAAGGGGATAAAATAACCCTTGCTGAGCTGTTCTGCCTTTTCTATGTCCATCCTGGCCTCAGGCTGATATAACACCGTAAGGTACTGGCTGGTCCTGGGGTAGATGAAAAGAGAACATGGATGACTATATGCGAAACGTATTTGCCCTAATAACGTACACATCACTTCTGTTCACATTCATTGGCCAATGCAAGTCACAGGACTCAAGTCCCATCAATCAGGCAGGGAAGCACAATCTCCTCCCAGAAAGAAGCAGAAACTACATGTACAATAAAACAGTTTACCATCTCGCTTTGTCCCCATCTACTTAGACTCTTTTACTTCCACTATCCCAACCAATCCCTAACTGTTAATCAGAATTAAGGCCAGAATAGTAGTTTCCCTATTTTCTTCCTTTGCACTCTGGGAGATGAACTTATTGTTTTGTTTTTTTTTTTTTGAGATGGAGCCTCAAGCTGTCCCCCTGGGCAGAGAGCTGTGGCATCACAGCTCATAGCAACCTCCAACTCCTGGGCTCAAGCGAGTCTCCTGCCTCCGCCTCCCAAGTAGCTGGGACCACAGGCGCCCGCCACAACGCCCGGCCATTTTTTGGTCGCAGCCATCATTGTTGTTTGGTGGGCCCAGGCTGGGGATTTGAACCCACCACCTTAGGTGTACGTGGCTGGCGCCTTAGCCAATTGAGACACAGGCACTGAGCCAGATGAACTTATTGTTAAGAAAGCCATAGGCTATTTTTACTTGAAAAAAATGTTAGAAGGCATCTGGATAAAGTCCTATGTCACTACTATATCTTTACTTGGTACTAATTGTGTAGTTTGCAGGAGGAACACATGTATCATCCATGTCCCTTTTTTGTCTAGATGGTCTGAAAATTCACGTTATCTGGTGGGTGAACTTCCTGTATGTTTCCTTGACATAGAGAATAAACGTTGCTTCCCTCTTACTATCTGTACCTTCTGAGTAAGGCATTTCCTTACAATCCTGAGAAATGCTCCATGACTAAATGATACTTCTTTTTCAGCAAGAACAGATTTACCTCTGTGAAGAAAAACCTGCAAAAGCCTGTCTTCTCTTCCTCAATACAATACTTATTTTTTCTCCTTTACTTCGGGTTTCTTTTCCTTTCAACCATATCAGATTCTAATACTCCCTGCTTTTAAAAATTGTATTCTACAATCTACTAATAGCTAGAGATTCCGTACATTTTCTGAGAAGTTAAAATACAACAGAGTATTCTTTATTTTTTATTTTTTTGAGACAGAGCCTCAAGCTGTCGCCCCTGGTAGAGTGCCATGGCATCACAGCTCACAGCAACCTCCAACTCCTGGGCTCAAGCGAGTCTCCTGCCTCAGCCTCCCAAGTAGGCTGGGACCTAGGAGCCCGCCACAACACCCGGCTATTTTTTGGTTGCAGCTGTCATTGTTGTTTGATGGGCCTGGGTTGGATTCGAACTCGCCACCTTAGGTGTATGTGGCTGGCGCCTTAGCCATTTGAGCCACAGGCGCTGAACCCAGAGTATTCTTTATATAAGGACACATTTTGTATGAGCTGCACTTTCTTATAATATATCAAAAATATTTCATTCTCTAAAGATTACTAGAAAAATATCCTCAAATTTCCATACCTTTTTGGTTAGGATTGAAATTCCAGGTAGGATTCTTTTATGTTGTGTCTCCCCCTGGTAATTACTGGGCTAGAAAGTACCTGTTATTCCAGGGCTCTAGTGGAGATAAAAGGCACATAAAGATAGAATGCAAAACATGATGTACAAGTGTGCATAAAATGCAAAGTATGTGGAAAATGACATACATTTCTTTGAGAAGTAACGAGAAAAACTTGATTGTGTTTGCCAAGTTGATTTGGAGGCAGTTAAGAGTATAAACAGGGTGGAACAAGCAAGTTGGCTAGAATATTTGCTGATAATTACTAATTTGCCTTTATGAGCTGGCAGATATGTGGTTTATGTAAGGCTAAGACTGGCTTAAAGAGCCAGGGGGAACCGGGCATAGTAGCTTGCACCTGTAATCTCAGCTACTTGGGAGGCTGAGGTGGGTGGATCTCTTGAGGCCAGGAGTTCAAGGTTACGTGTACTATTGTTAGGCCACTGCACTCCAGCCTGGATGACAGAGTGAGACTGAGAAAAAAGAAAAAAAGAAAAGCCAGGGCAAGGGCAGATGTTGACAGGAAGAATTAATCCTTATTAGGGAAACTGGGGAGGGTTCATGGATAAATAAAAAATAGTAGAGATCAGATTTTACCACAGCTAGCCAGAAAGTATAAAAGCACCATGAAAATCATACAGCTCATAGTCAATATCAAAAGTGCAGATACTGATTGACAACTATCGTCCCTTCCAGAAAATTGAGTGTGCTTCAAGAGTCAGAAAGCTACCTGCAAAGGTAACTCTGAAACTGGGCTACTGTCTGTTTGGTATCCATTTTCTGTCCATTCATTTGTTACACGCTAGCCTCTCCTAATAAGCTGGAGCTGTTAGGGCACATCTTAAGCAAGTTAGAGCACATCATCTTTGTTCCTGGGAGATGAACACACAAGCTTTTGGATCTTCCACTAGGAAATCTTGCTATCTTTTAATTAGATGACCAAACACATATTTATTCTTGTTTATAAGTTTCTTCTATGACTATTTCTGAGCAACACAGATAGCAAAGGAATCCCCCAAGTAGTTCAACCTTCTTATATTATTTTTTCCTGGAGCCTTATTAAATCATAGCCCTAAATCAGCCATGGACTTGAATTTTTAAAAGCCCTTCTCAACCAACAATTGTCTCTACTTTAGGGAAAAAGATAGGGTTCAAAGACAAAGGAAGGTAAGACCAGACTATATGTAGCCTATCTGTATGGCTTCTGGGAGTAATGAATTACATAATGAACAGAAACCAAAGCTAAATCTATCATTAGGGAATTCACTAGTTGCATAGTAAAGTGTCTTAATTCAAAGCTGACCAGACTCAGCTTTGAATTAGTACTTTTGTAGCTAAAAACATTGTGTTTCTATGTATCTTTGGGAAGCCAAAAATAAGGGGAAAGGCTATGGTCCTGTGTCCTTTCACTCTTCTGCACAGATAACAATGAAGGCTATGGATAATTCCCTAGCTTTAAACAAAACCTATTCCACTTTGGGCTTATCTTTTAAGCCCAGAATGCTCTCTGGCACATCTTTCTCTACTGGATATGAGTTTTGATTCTGCTTAAGTCACACAGCTGCAGTGGCATGCTGTCTAGAAATAGTTCATGCTGGTATTCAAGCTGAACAAACCCTGGTTTCTATTTACGACATTCCCTTCTGACTCTGACTCTTTGATTCCAATCAATGTACTGAAAATAAAACTCAGACCTTGAATTAAAAAAACAAATAGGCTAGATAGGAACAAGGCTTTTAATACATACTCTTTTCTATGCTACATTCAAAGAGAAGGAAAGAAGTTTAATGTCCCCTCCTCTGCTACCTCTCTTCTCACTGAGGTCAATATTTTAAAATATTGATGAAAAATGCAAACCAAACACCTTAGTCCGTTTCTCACAATAGCTACTAACAATGGAACATTACATACTATTATCAAAAGAAAAAGAATGTCCCACAAACCATAGGAAACATGTTTGTGGTTATGCTATAACTGCTGATAGAGACAATATTTTGCCCCTGAAAACAACGAGGTATGACCAGGAAAGTGGGCCTTCTAGACACGATAGTGAGAATATGCAGACGAGTGGCAGGCAGCAATGACTGAAAATGGATTTCAGCTACACAATGGCTGGTCCATTTTAATATCTCTATTGCCTGGAAGGCAGTATTATAGTTTGTAGAGATATTAATGGCTTCAAAGGAATGAAATTCTTACCTTGCCCCCAAACACTGTTTCCTTTACCTCAAAGCTAAGATAGATTTACCATATTTCTTTCTTCCCTAGAGAGCTCTAAATTTCAAGTGAGCAGAAGAAAACAGTTGGGAGCTACACAGTTCATATATGAGTTCTTCCACTTGAGAGAGGAAAACATTCTGTAAACAGCACTACTCTACTTATAATTGTCTGACCTCTGGGAATTGCCTATGCCTGACTCCTCCTCTTCCTTATCTTCTATTTCCAGTTTATTTCACAGAGCACTGTTTATTCTTTGGAAATGTTTTAGTTTCATTTCTTTCTCTCCATTTTCATTGTTGTCATCTTAGCCTAAGATCTCATCTCACATTTCTAGACTGTAAGAGTTCCTCAACTATCCTAGTTGTCTTTAATCTCCCTTTCCCCCAATCTAACCTGTATAGCACTTGTCAGGTTAATCTTTTCATCCTGCCATCATCAAAAAAGGCACACAATGCCTCTCTACTGGTTACTGGATCAAGCCGCCTGAGCTATCTATAGCACTCCAATCTCTCCGTAATTTGTTCCCATCCTGCCTAGCCATTTTTATCACCCAATAATTATTCCCTACTTAATATTTTTATAGTACAGCTTTTTAGTTGTCATTCATTCATTTGATCTCCATAACAAACCTGTGATATCCAAGCATATGACTTCCTTTTAAAGTAAACTTCTTTATTGAAGTGTAACATAGGTCTAAAAAGTACACAAATAACAAGTATATAGTGCTATAAATGTTGATAAACACACCACAAATTATCACCCAGATGAAGAAAAAGAAAAAGAACAAGCCTCTGCCCAGGGAAATTCACTACACACTCCTTGGTTGAGTATTTATTCTCATTGATTTTAGTGTCCCATTACGTAACTATGTTATAATTTATTTATTCTATTGTCATCAGTTTGATCCCCCCCACCCCATCAAGCTATTAGTAATAGTGCTGCCATGAATAATCTTATACATATTGGCAGGTACATATGCATATATTTCAGTAAGAGATAAATTGGGGCGGTGCCTGTGGCTCAGTGAGTAGGGCGCTGACCCCATATACCGAGGGTGGTGGGTTCAAGCCCAACCCCAGCCAAACTGCAACAACAACAACAAAATAGCCGGGCGTTGTGGCAGGCGCCTATAGTCCCAGCTGCTTGGGAGACTGAGGCAAGAGAATTGCCTAAGCCCAAGAGCTAGAGGTTGCTGTGAGCTGTGATGCTACGGCTCTCTACCGAGGGTGACAAAGTGAGACTCTGTCTCTTAAAAAAAAAAAGAGAGAGAGAGAGATAAACTGTTGGATAATAGAATATGTATTTATTCAGCTATCATAGATATTGTGTAATGGTTTGCAAAGTGATTGTGCCAATTTATACTCCCTCCACTAGTGTAGGAAGAGTTTTATTTCCTAACATAATCACCAACGACCAGAATCACAAGCATTTTCACTTTAGCCACACTAGTTAGTGTGTTTTTTTTCCCCCTTGTGGTTTTAATTTGCATTTCCCAGTCAGCAAATGAGATTGACTATGATCCCCTGTGAATACTGAGCACCAAAGATTAAGCGTAGATAAAGAAGCAAACCCTAAGTCTCCTGGCTAAAAGACCTTTGCTTTGTCAGCAGCCCCCATAAACACTTTTATGCCAGAAAGATCCGTGTTCTAACATAGCTGCCAAACAGCACATATTTCTGCCTTTATCTACACTGTGGTTCCAGTACCTAATAGCAGTGTGTGATCTTGTACATGCTGCTGCACTGAGAAGCTGCAGCCTCATCTGTAAGAAGCGGGTAAAAGTAATTGTCAGCACGTGGTATGTACTTGATATTTGTTATTTCTCTTTGAATACATCAACATTATACTTGTCACATAGGTACTCAATAATAGATGTCCTTTCAAAATGTCAAAAATTTAATCTGGCGGTGCGGTGGCTCACACCTGTAATCCTAGCACTGCAGGAGGCTGAGACTGGGGTGGGTGGGGATTGCTTGAGGTCAGGAATTGAGACCAGCCTGAACAGTGAGACCTATGTCTCTACTAAAAGTAGAAAAACTAGCCAGGCATCATGGCAGGTATCTGTAGTCCCAGCTACTCAGGAGACTGAGGCAAGAGAACAGCTTGAGACCAACAGTTTGAGGTTGCTGTGAGCTTTGATGTTGCCATGGCACTCTACCCAGGGTGATGTGAGACACTATCTCAAACAAACAAAAACCTTCACCTAACAAACGCCATCAGTGTAGCCTAAGTCTTTGTACCCACAATGAATTCCAAACAATTATAAAAATTATGTTAAATCTACTTTGTTAGGCTTTCCTTCCATGTTCCTCTGCCTATAATATTAAGCAGATTTCCTCTCTAATCCTGCGAAGTAATGAATTTCTTTTTAGTTAAGTAAAATGGTATAGATAATTTCTCAATTCTCTAAATTTCTTTTCTTTGCTACTCACGCCTCATAATATTGCAGCTTCCTTGAGACTTCTATTCTACCAAAAGACTTGGGAGCCATCTACATTCATTTTATCTTAACTGCTTTAATTAAACAAATTGTTTAGTTAAGGCAACGGGAAGACTGAAATGGGGAGAAACAATTTGGCAATAAAACCTTAGAAGTCTATAGCACACACATAAAAATGTCTCCTCTGTTTCCCACCTCTACAATTCAAAGTACAAAATATTTCATAATAAAGAATCTGGGATCATTTAGATGGGCTGAAATGCATACTTTTAATTTTGACATAAATTCCTGGGATAGTCATCAGTCCTAGATTCTGGGGAAATGAACAATTCCCTTCATCACTATTTCTGTTGGTATGAAGCTCAGGTTATTTTAATGCAGGTTAGTTAATTAGCTACAGCCCAGGGAAATTCATTAGACACTCCTCAGTTGAGCGCTCTCCCTTCAAAGTTGACTTCACAGTTTGTACTTTACTGAATGCCCACTAATACTTACATTTTTCTTGTTCCCTAAGTAACACTCATAAAATTTTGAAAATTAGAATAGCACTCTGGGAGGCTAAGGCAGATGGATTGCTTGAGCTCAGGAGTTTGAGACCAGCCTGAACAAGAGCAAGACTCCATCTCTAACAAAAAAACTAGCCGGGTGTTGTAGTTGGTGCCTATAGTCCCAACTACTCAGGAGGCTGAGGCAAGAGGATTGCTTGAGCCCAAGAGTTTGAGGTTGCTGTGAGCTATGATGCCACAGCACTCTATGAGGGGAACAAAGTGAGATTCTGTCTCAAAAAAAAAAAAAAAATTAGAACACTACCCAGTAGTTGTAACTCATCAGGGACTGTAGGGTGGTTATATTTTTTCCTAATTACACATGAGTAGCATGAATGAATATTCCTCTCTGTGCAGCCATTCTTCTAGCTGAATATTTGCCACCTGCTTTTGGGGACTTACTCAGAGATCCAGACTCAAGGCTTCTGGTATTTTGCATATTTATTTAGATTCATTTTATCAAGGTTCATGATCTGCCCCTTTCAAATAATTAAATATGCTCAGCAATTTACAAGTTATTCTTAAATGTGTAAATGAAAAAAAACTTAGGACTATGTGAAATCAGAGAACCTTGAGAGACAGTTATACCTGAGAGGTCACTTGAGCAGTGGTTCTCAACCTTCCTAATGCTGGGATGTATTTTCATTGTTACAAAGGAATCGCGACCCACAGATTGAGAACCGCTGATATAGAGGGAGAAATTGAGGCTCAGAGATGGACAGATTTGCTTAAACTCAAATAGCTAACTATTAAGAGAAATGGATTTCAAACCTAAACTAATGACTAATTTTTTTGAGACAGAGTCTCACTTTGTCATCCCAGGTAGAGCGCAGTGGCATCATCATAGCCTACTGTAACCATAAACTCCTGCACACAAATGATCCTTCTGAGTAGCTGGGACTACAGGCACATGCCACCACAACTGGCTATTTTTTTCTATTTTTGGTAGAGGTAGGGTCTCACTCTTTCTCAGGCTATTCTTTTTTTTTAAATGACCAGCTATTTTTTGTTGCAGCTGTCATTGTTGTTTAGCTGGCCAGGGCTGGGTTCAAACCCGCCACCCTTGGTGTTTGTGGCTGGGGCCATAACCACTGTGCTATGGGTGCTGAGCCTCTCAGGCTACTCTTTAAGTTCTGACCTCAAAGGATCCTCCCAACTGGGCCTCCAAAAGAGCTAGGATTATAGGTGTGAGCATTGTCCCTGGCCTAACAACTCTATTTTTTTTTTTTTTTTTTGAGACAGAGCCTCAAGCTGTCACCCTGGGTAAAATGCTGTGGCATCACAGCTCACAGCAACCTCCAACTTCTGGGCTTGAGCAATTCTCTTGCCTCAGCCTCCCAAGTAGCTGGGACTACAGGCACCTGCCACAACGCCTGGCCATTTTTTGGTTGTAGTTGTCATTGTTGTTTGGCAGGCGCACGCTAGATTTGAACCCGTCAGCTCTGGTGTATGTGGCTGGCGCCTTAGCCGCTTGAACCACAGGCACCAAGCCTAACAACTCTTAATGTTGTGCACTTTTCATTATACCACAGTGCATACCTTCATTTGGAGGGGAAGGGGAGAGGAAAAAAGAAAAGTAACAACTGTAAAAATATAAAAATGTCATTTTACTATTTACTACATCTGTGGCCAAAAAATTATAAGTATAGATTAGACATAATCTACCCTTCACTTTTGATTCCCTAGAGAAGCCAACTGTCTGTGAAACACACTTGTCTTATTTTTTTTCAAGACTGCATTGCATCATAGAACTCTTACAACCCTTCCCATAGCCAATTATTTACTAAAATAAACACAGGATGTAGTCATCAGACCCCAAAGCTTATTTCTTTACTACTGAAGAAAATAAATTAGGGGTAGGGGCAGGCACTTTACACAAGTGGACTGAAAATAAATCTAGGTTACTAACGAATTGATATTATCTATGGCTTATATAAAGAGTTTAAATAAATTATATTTGAATAATTTAGCTTTGAGAAGCTCTATGCTATAGTACTCCATAAATTATGGAAGTACACTGAAGGTCCATTATAATGCCTTCGAGGTATGAGACCACATTACCAGAGGAACTATGCCATAATGAAGGCCTCTTGGTACTTCTAAATGTAGAAATGTTTGTGAGCACGGCCTATGAGAGCACTGCCTTTTTTTTAAGAGATAGATTCTCTGTTGCCCTTGGTAAAGTGCCATGGTGTCACAGCTCACAACAACCTCCAGCTCTTGGGCTTAAGTGATTCTCTTGCCTCAGCCTCCTGAGTAGCTGAGATTATAGGCACCTGCCACAACACCCCGCTTTTTTTTTTTTTGTTGTTGTTGTTGCAGTTTGGCCGGGGCTGGGTTTGAACCTGCCATCCTTGGTATATGGGGCTGGCACCCTACTCACTGAGCCACAGGTGCCACCCTTTTTTTTTTTTTTGAGACAGAGTCTCACTATGTCACCCTTGGTAGAGTACTGTGCCGTCACAGCTCATAGCAACCTCAAACTCTTGGGCTTAAGTAATTCTCTTGCCTTAGCCTCCCAAGTAGCTGGGACTACAGGCACCTGCCACAGAGCCTGGCTATTTTTTTGTTGCAACTGTCATTGTTGGTTAGCTGGCCCAGGCTTAGTTCGAACCCTCCAGCTTGGGTGTATGTGGCTGGCGCCCTACCCACTGAGCTACAGGTGCCGCCGAGAACTGCCTTTTAAATAATATGTTATAGCATATTACCATGCAGACGCTCACACACATACAAATATTATAACATTATTATGCTTTACTATAATAAAGATTTTTTTTTTTTTGAGACAGAGCCTGAAGCTCTTGCCCTGGGTAGAGTGCTGTGGTATCGCAGCTCACAGCAACCTCCAACTCCTAGGCTTAAGCAATTATCTTGCCTCAGCCTCCCAAGTAGCTGGGACTACAGGTATCCACCACAACACCCAGCTATTTTTTGGTTATAGTTGTCATTGTTGTTTGGCAGGCCTGGGCTGGATTCAAACCCGCCAGCTCTGGTGTATGTGGCTGGTGCCTTAGCCGCTTGAGCTATAGGTGCCAAGCCCACAAAAAAGATTTTATCTAAATTAATGTCAGACACAGATAAGTACTGCATGTCCTCACTCATACGTGGGAATAAAAAAACAATTTCGAGCTCCTGGGAAGTAGAGAGTGGAACTGTGGGTATGAGCAGCTGGGAAAGGTGGCAGGTAAGGGAGGATGAAGATGGGGAGAGGTTGGTTACCAGACACAAGGTTATAGCTAGATAGGAGGAATGAGTCCTGGTGTTCTGCAGCACTGCAGGGTAAATATGGTTAACCATAACATAAAGAAATAATATACGTATGAGGTGATGGATATGTTAACTACTTTAATTTAATCATTATACATTATCTATACATATCAAAATATCATTATATCCCATAAGTATGTAAAATTGTTACATGTCAATGAAGAAAGGGGGAGGTTTTATCAAAATCTAGAAAAGAGAAATAATACCACACTAACTGGCCACCTATTATCCCTAACAGTGCTATATACTTTTTATACATTATGTAATTGAATCCTCTCAATTCCACAAAATGTTACTATCTTGTTTTTACAGATGAAGAAACCAAGACTGGGCCAATGCATGGTGGCTCACACTTATAATCCTAGTACTCTGGAAAGCTGAGGCAGGAGGATCACCTGAGCTTGGGAGTTGGAGAACAGCTTGAGCAAAAGCAAGACCCTATCTCTACTAAAAATTGAAAAACTAGCCAGGTGCTGTAGTGGGCAACTATAGTCCCAGATATTCAGGAGACTAAGACAAGAGACTGTTTGAGCCCAAGAATTTGAGGTTGCTGTGAGCTATGAGTCCATGGAACTGAACCCCAAGGTGACTGTGAGATGCTCTATCTCCAAACAAACAAACAAACAAACAAAAATCCCAAGACTCAAAAGCTTAGGTTGCTTATCTAAGATCACACGGTTTGTCACACACAGACTTGGGACTTGAATCCAAGAGTGATTTAAAGCCACTAGATTTTCCTTTATGCTATGTTGTTATCACTACAAAATTTAGTGTAATGAAATCTATTTAAATTAAAACATTAAAAAAAGAAATACAGTAAAACTGAAAAAAAAAAGTAAATCTTGGGACTGTCAACTAGACAATCTAGCAACACAAAACTTAGGATGATTTCAAAGTTTCTATTATTAAAAAAGGCAGAAGATAACTTTTAATATAACTTGCTATATTCAAATAGCAAGAGTTTTCAAATGGTTTTTAAAATTAACAAGTTGGTTTTTAAAAAAATACACCCTTATGGTAAAATAAAATTCAAAGGGCACAGAGGATATTAAATAAAAAAAGATCCTCTGCATTCCTCCCCTTTACCAGAGGTAAATAGTTTCTCATTTTCAAGGAATTTCTTTGTATATATAATCATATGGGCAAGTGTGTGTGTGTGTTTATACATCTTTATTTTATACATAGAGATTATATATTAAACATATTTGGAAAACTGTTTGCTAATATTTACCGAACCCAGTGACCCAGTAATCCTACTTTTAGGTATGAATGAGTGCCAATAAAATATACACAAGACTCTTCATAGTGGCATTATTTAAAACATCCCAAAATAAAAGTATCCCAAATGTTCATCAAGAATAAAATGGATAAACTGAGGTGAAGTACCACAATGGAATAAGTAACAATGAAAAGAATCAACCACTGCTACACCCAACAACATAGATCAATCTCATAAACATAATTTTGAGCAAAGAAGCTGGCACATACTGCATGATTACATTTATATTAAATTCAAAAGCAGGCAAAGCTTATCTACAAGATAGAATTTAGATATAAGGAACCGCCTTTGGGAGGGGTAGTTAATGACAGCTAGGGAAGAGGCCTTTGGGAAGCTTGTCACGTTCTACTTAATTTTTGTGGCTATTATATAGTTATGTTCACTGTGTAAAAACTCACTGAGCTGGCTCGGCGCCTGTGGCTCAATCTGCTAAGGCGCCAGCTACGTACACCTAAGGTGGCGGGTTTGAATCTCCAGCCCGGGCCCAACAAACAACAATGATGGCTGCAACCAAAAAATGGCCAGGTGTTGTGGCGGGCGCCTGTGGTCCCAGCTACTTGGGAGGCAGGAGACTCGCTTGAGCCCAGGAGTTGGAGGTTGCTATGAGCTGTGATGCCATGGCACTCTACCCAGGGGGATAGCTTGAGGCTCTGTCTCAAAAAAAAAAA